>NW_023608394.1:0-28751 GCF_013339725.1 Rhipicephalus microplus | reverse complement strand
TGCCATGAAAAATTACCAAGGAAGCACCGGACGACCCAGCCCAGCTGCACAGCCATTCCTGTTTAAGGAGTTTTTGATCACCCATTTAGGAACCAAATATACTGCATCCTGTCTATTGTCGGTGGATTATCGGTATGTGTACGTTGCGTACTCACAAACCCGCGTTCAGCGTGTGTTCGCGGCTCAAGCTATGCGCCTCTGTGTAACGCTCAGTGTGGTAGCGTGTGCATGAACAAAGGGATACGTTGCCCCTTTACTGGGGAGTGCGCGTCACGCCATTTCTCTCCTTCACTGACCATGTTTTGAATATGTGCGTACTAAGTAAGTGTTTATTATAAGCTTGTTGGTGTCAACGCGGGATTCACGATAGCTGTGCCCAGGTATTCGCGATCACCACAAACTATGGGTAGTGCTCTGTGCAATTTAACATGGCGCCCGGAGGAGAGTCAACTCGTTTGCTAGCATAGGGCGCGTGGACGTACGCAGCCTGCCACTTTCATCGGATAAAGTCATGAGCTGCTCCGAGGTGTATATGGGGCTAAAATACTTTCTGAAACCATAGAAGCTACCCACCTGATTATTCGTCATGGTGTGAAAAGTCATACTTCAGCACCCCTACCATACAGGAACGACGCTTTGCGAAAACCGGTGCGTGCAACAGAAAATCGCTCGAACTACAGTTGATGTGTAAACTGAACAACGTTCTGATGTAGTATGTACTCAGCTTTCTTGACAGATTTCCCGCAGTAGTAGGCCACTAGCTAGTAACGCCATTGCTGCTACACTCGACCAAATGATTAACGTGGTGATGGTTTGCAAGCATAATTCGCCATCGTCAAGACTTGTGCTGTAAGGAACATGGAGTTGCTTCTCCGACGGAACACAAACGTTTAACATCCCATCATGTTACGCTTGAGCCACAACTATGCTCAGACTCTAGCCATGCGCAATTCACTGCGTTCGGATGTTACAGGTTCGATCAGCATGATTAAAGAATAAATATCGAAAAAATACACACGTATGCTTTTCTGAATGCCAACACTGCGAAAATTTGTCGAACAACAACGCCGTTCGATAGGTGCAGGCAGTACAGGCGAAGGCAGCAGAGAGGCGCGGATTGTATGGCCGTAACTGCCCTTTTCATTGCTTTAACAACTTCACTTCGCTGGTCGAGCTCGAGCGTGTTGGTGGCATGCGGCGCTCCATAACTTCCCCTGCATTGCATATATGCAATGCACAAGAACAACTATGCTTTTGTTCTGACCTCGCTGAAGAATATTATACGTTGAATACAATGAAAGTGCCTTGCGAGCGTGAAAAATCCAACGAAGGAGTTGACGGGAAGTGCAACTCGCTCCTCGAGTTATCAGCTGATTGTTCATCGTCGCTGTCTCTTTCAATGCGTTTGCTGCTTATGACAGCGAAAGTGTGGCCACAAGAAGGTTGGTTGGTTGATTGGTTGTTCCTCAGAGTCTAGGCGCAGCCCGCCGCATGAAATCGGCAATGAAACGGATGGTACCTTATCTTTGAAACGAAAACCTGTGTCCTTTGAAAACCTTTGAAACGACACACCTGTGTCATTTTACCAGACGGGGTGTTTAGATAGGAATGTTTCAATGAACAACAGATTGGTAAAACATAGATTGAAAATAGAATGAATACAGGAAATAAAAAATAAAACGGAATAAGCTAATATGGTTGAAAAATGGAATGCCTTTATGCCTAAGCTTAACATTCTGTTCGTCTTGCTTCCTTTAGAAAATCTGGTGGAGCTGCATTCCTTATCAGGGATGCAGCTCCACCGGATTGGATAAATTTAAATCCAAACTACGGAGAGGTTCTTCTAAGGGCCTTTACACGCGCTACCCGCACAGCCGCAACGCACGTGCCGGGACCCCTGCCGCATGCAAGCGGGGTACAAATAAGCCAATTGGCGACGCTCTTTCACCCTCCGCTTGGGTGCGGCAGGTGTGCCGGCACGTGCGTTGCGGCTGTGTGGTGAGCGCATTGCACGGCCCTAGCAGTCTTTCCTTTTTATTTGTAAATAACCTAATGTTAAGCGGGATTCACACGAGGGATAAATTCCCGGAGGAGAGGCGAGGATGGCGCATCACGTGACAACATCATAGGCTAGTGTGTCGACGCGACCTCCTCACGGCTTCTAAGGGGAGGCGGGGATCGTTTCTCTCACCGGTAAAACGATCCACGTGCAGCGGGGGGTGTAGCGGAATTTCGGGTGGGTCTCTGGCCATATTCTAGCCCTCTCTCCTGCAAAACGCGACGACAGTGGCCTACGCTCCGGACTTGTGGGCACCGTGATGGTGAAAATGAACGATGAAGCAACTTCTTTTCTCTCGTGGAAAAATATCATCGCTTGTGGGAGATTTCTTCCGGTGATTATAGTAAAAGTAACCTAAACAATGGTGCGTATAGGCAAGTGGATGATGGAGCGCTGCCATCTCTATGGAGTGATATTTAGTCTTGTTATTCTGATAAGAATTGTGACATCGCCCACTTTTGTTGTTGTTACTGCTGCTACTGTTCTGCTTGTTCAGCCTGATGAAGATGTCTTACTTTTTAAGAAAAATTTTAGCTGGCTCGTTTTTCAAGATTAGACGTTTAAAATATAGTCAGTCGTAGAATCCGAGAGCTGCTGTGTGTTTTCAGAAACATGCCATACTTCGCATTTTACATTATCGGCTGCACTGATGCAGCCGAACCTTAGGCTGTGTTCACGTAGTGAAGGAAGGAGTGATCTTCTATTATTTTGTCTTGCGAAATTATATAAACGCTTGTACAGATAATTGTCAAACAATAATAGGCTAGATCCCTTCCGTCCTCGGTTGTTCTCATGACAAAAATGCTGCTAGCATAATTAATTTGTTCACAGAAAGCCAACCTAGATGGAAAAATAGTTTATTGAAATTTATACCTACTGACTTAATGATAGTATTTGACGAGTCAGAGGGACTGTGAGCAATTTTTGTAGTCGAAAAAAAAAATAAAATCCTTGTCAATGACGCTGCCCAGAATGTCTATTTGGACGAGTTCGTCTTTGCGAAAAAAGAAAAAGTCACAGCTTTGCCGCAAAGGCGGAGCAATGAACACAATAGCAACAATTGGAAAGCCCACGCGCAGAATGGAAAGCAGATTGAAACGTGCCCTGTGTTTCTCGCACACAAATTGCGCACGAAACGTACTCACAGGTACGGATGCAAGTGAATAAGCATGTCATTTGTTACTTCGCTGAATCTGAAAAGCGCGCGCTTTTCGCGAATAGAGACCGCAATTATTGCAGTGACCTTTGTGCGTCCGGTAACTACAGCAGAATCATTCCACGTAAAGCCCAAGGCGAGCCAAGGCGTACGATCCTCCCCTCCTTGCCACCGCGAGATAAGGGCGCGCGAGGGAGCATCGCTCCCCTTCTCTAAGCCGGGCAAAATACGCGTAGGAGATTAGAGCGGGCGCCATTGCGCGATGTGGCGACATGCGCTCATTGCGCCATCTTTCTGTTAATGTCGAAAACACAGCAACCGTAAGTGGTAAATATAAATAGCTTGCTGTTTGAACGGTGAAGAACGTTCACCGAGATGGATCAGTGGTTAACGCCTGGCTTTCACGACGCAGATGTCCCACGTTCGATTCCGCGCGCCTGAGTGCTTTTCCTGGATATTTATTTTCTTTCCTGCATTTACATATATATAGATACGTATACGATGCATGACATCGGTGCCGATGCCGACGGCAAAATTCAGCCAGATTGCCCATATAATTGCTACCGCAATACAAGCTTGTGGTGGTGAGTCAAACCAAAAGCAACTCCGCGTCTGCATTCCACACAACACACAAAAACATATAAACAGGAATGTTTTTAAAAGCAGTAAGGTGGCAGGGGACACTTCCCTCAACTACACCAGGACTTTCATCACCCAAGATACACAAGCGCTTTCCTCCTTCTCCAGTCAAAACGCACCCCCCCCCTCCTTCAAGACGAAAGCTTTCCGATATTTATGGCTGGGGGTCAAAGAATTCTTCAGTTCTCCCACTCCATTGCATGGTGGATGCTCTCTGGTCACACTGATCTCCCCCAGCGTTCGCCTCGTCTGTGTGAGGGAGGCACATTTGGAGGGACCTATTTTAGCCTGCTGACGTAACTAGGCTCCACCTTTATCCCCCGTGTATTTCGCCCTAGTGTGAATCCCGCTTTAAGAGGGAATGATGCGGAGATTCACCCTCGTTGCAGAGGAGGCATAAGGGATACTGTGCCAGACCAGACATATGTAGATAAAAATTCTGGAGGGGGAGTCGACATCGTAGTCTCGTAGTTATTATCTCCACCCTTCTAGAAAAGCACCATGAATTCTTCGAAGAGTACTTAAGATGAGAAAACTCAGGTGTTGCCAAGCTAGATTTTTCAAAATTATCAGACGTGACAAATTTTTCAACTCGTGCCACGGCGATAAATGCTAGCGTCAGCATTGTAGAAATTATGGGACAATTATGTGAGGCCGCTGCAAGTGAATCTGCATATTTATTGATGCCTAAGCCTTTATGCTCTGGTATCCATATCACGTGAATGAGTCGTAAATATCTTGGGTCAAGGGCATAAAGTACTTCTAAAGCAATGGACATATTAGGCACAGTTAATGAAGTACACACAGACCGGCAGTCTGTAAAAATATATCATTTGTTATAAATAGTGGAAATATCTCTAATACTAAGAAAATTGCAAGTAATTCCGCTAAATAAATAGGTGTAAAATTAGGCCACCAAATTGAAAAAGACCAATCCAACACTTAAGGTGCAATTCCGACTCTTTTCTTTTTTTTTTTGACCAACTGAAGCATCAGTTGCTATTACAATCTTTAATTCTTATCTTGCCAGGTTGTCATTCAAAATGGCATTTAGATACCTACTGGGAAGATCTTCGCCGCTCTTAGGTAATATATTGTCAATGTGATGACGTTTATTGAACCGGAGAAGTCGCAACGATGTCGCAACGAAAAATGGCCGTACGACAAGTCTGGCAAACGCGGCCCAGCTTCTCGTGCAATCAGAGCACGGGGTTTTTCGTTCTCTTTGGAAGGCGCATACGCGTTAGTGCGTATGCTTCACTACAATACCCCCGGGGTGAAGAGTAGCCATCCTGGCGACTCAGGGAGTAGGCACAATGAGGGGGTCGTAGTAGGGCTTGAGACGGTCGACGTGTACGGTCTCGCGTCCTCGACGGCGCAAATCTGGCCATTGTGTTAGGGGCTCGATGATGTAATTCACCGGTGAGGTTGCGTCAATGACACGGTATGGACCATGGTACCGGGTCAGAAGTTTAGAAGACAGGCAGAGAGCGTGCGGGGGCACCCAAAGACACACGAGGGAGCCAGTACAAAACGTAGGCGCTATGGGATGAGCGTCGTCATGTCGGGCTTTTTGTTGACCTTGAGCCTCACTTGTCATAGACCGAGCCAACTGACGGCAGTCTTCAGCGTATCTGGCGACTTCCGAAAGCGGGGAGCACTCCGATGCATCAGGGCGGTACGGGAGTATGGTGTCGAGTGGGTGAGATGGTTCGCAGCCGTACAACAGAAAGAACGGGGGAAAACCGGTAGTCGCTTGCGTCACGGTGTTGTAAGCGAAGGTAACAAAAGGTAAGACAGCGTCCCAGTTAGTGTGGTCGGAGGAGGTGTACATCCTCAGCATGTCGCCAAGTGTGCGATTGAACCGTTCAGTGAGACCATTCGTCTGTGGATGGTATGCGGTAGATTTCCGGTGGATGATATTGCATTCAGCGAGAATAGCTTGAATGACCTCCGACAGGAACACTCGACCCCTATCACTGAGTAATTCCCATGGAGCCTTATGGCGGAGAATGAAGCTGCGCAGAATGAAGAGTGCAACTTCGTGGGCAATCGCTGCCGGTAGAGCTGCAGTCTCAGCGTAGCATGTCAGATGATCGACGCCGACAATAATCAACCGGTTTCCAGAGCGACTATATGGAAGGGGGCCATAGAGATTAATACCCACGTGGTCGAATGGGCGAGCCGGGCATGGGAGTGGCTGTAACATGCCAGTAAGGTGCCGCGGAGGTGTCTTGTTCTGTTGGCAAATGGTGCAAGACTGAACGTATTTCTGCACAAAGCGATACATTCCTCGCCAGTAATATCGTTGGCGCAGCCTTTCGTAGGTTTTCAGGACACGTGTGTGAGCACTTTGGGGGTCTGCATGGAAATTCATGCAGATGTCAGAGCGCATATCAGTTGGGACAACAAGGAGCCACTTCTGACCACCAGGCATGTAGTTGCGGCGGTACAGAATGCCGTATCGCACGGAAAAGTGGGCTGCTTGTCGGCGTAGCGCTCTCGTGGAAGAGACAGCCGACGGATCGGTAAGGTAGTCTAGTAACAATGCAAGGTATGGATCTTTACGCTGCTCCGAAAGCATGTCAGTGGTGTCTATTGGTGACAAGGTGGTAGAAAGTGGTGACAGAGAAGCCACATCTGGGGTTAATGGCGATCGCGAAAGTGCATCGGCCTCCGCATGCTTGCGACCGGAACGATATACTACATGGATGTCGTATTCTTGCAATCGAAGTGCCCAACGTCCCAGGCATCCGGACGGGTCTTTCAATGTGGACAGTCAACATATAGCGTGGTGGTCTGTGACCACGTTGAAAGGGCAGCCGTAAAGGTACGGGCGAAACTTCGTCAAGGCCTAGATTATGACCAAACACTCCTTCTCTGTCACGGAGTAATTCAATTTAGCCTTCTTGAGAGCGCGACTTGCATAGGCGACTACGTATTCGGCTTGGGTGCCTTTCCGTTGGGCCAAAACTGCACCAAGACCGATGCCACTTGCATCGGTGTGAATTTCTGTGGCTGCAGTGGGGTCGTAGTGACGAGGAATAGGTGGTGAGGTCAGCAGGCGGCGCAGCTGGCGAAATACATCGTCACATGCAGGTGACCATGCAGATATAGCTTTGCTGTTGGAAAGTAGACTCGTAAGAGGTTCGATGATGGACGCGAAGTTGCGCACGAAGCGACGAAAGTAGGAGCAGAGACCGACGAAACTTCTTAGGGCTCTCAGTGATGTGGGCAACGGGAAGTCAGCGACAGCTCGAAGGTTATCGGGATCCGGAAGAACACCGTCTCTTGTGATGACATGTCCCAAGATGGTTAGTTTTCGTGCTGCGAAGTGGCACTTCTTGGAGTTAAGTTGTAGGCCTGCTGAAGTTAGACACGTCAGAATCTCGTGGAGGCGAACAAGATGTGTCGGGAAATCAGTTGAAAAGACTACGATGTCGTCCAGGTAACACAAGCAAGTTTTCCACTTATGGACACGCAAGATGGTATCGATCATGCGCTCAAATGTGAGAGGTGCGTTGCAGAGCCCAAATGGCATGACTTTGAAATCATATAGGCCATCTGGCGTTACAAAGGCTGTTTTAGGGTGATCACATTCAGCCATTGGCACCTGCCAATACCCAGAGCAAAGATCCAAGGATGTAAAGTACTCGACGCCTTGTAAACAGTCAAGAGCATCGTCTATTCGTGGTAGCGGGTAGACATCTTTCTTCTTAATCTTGTTTAAGCGGCGATAGTCCGCGCAAAATCAAAAGGGGCCATCTTTTTTTTTACCAGAACCACAGGTGATGACCAAGCGCTTTGAGAAGGCTGTATGACTCCACGTTTAAGCATGCCGTCTACTTGCTCCGTAATAACGCGGTGCTCTTCAGTGGAAACGCGGTAAGGACGCTGTCGCAGAGGCGAATGTGAGCTGGTGTCAATAGTATGAGTGATAGTCGTGGTGCGGCCCAAAGCAGGTTCTTGAAAGTCGAAAGAACAGTGAAACTTGTTAAGGAGAGCAACAAGTTGGCGGCGATGCGAGAGGGGAAGGTCGGCCTCAATAGCATTGACGAAAACTGACGAACTTGATGGCTCAGACGCATGAGTTATTGCGGCAATGTGACATGGCGTTTCGTCAGGAAGAATGATATCGATATGGTCGACAGGCTGCAAATATCCTAACGTTTCACCACGAAGTAAGCCAATGGGGTAGTTGCAGTGGTTGGTATCCAGCATTACGGTTAAACCAGACGCAATTGTAAGAACGGCAAATGGGAGAACGTTGCCCTTGCGTTCAGTAAAAACCGGAGATGGCGTAAACACCACCGTGGCGTCAGGTTGTGCCACACAAGAAAGGCTTATAGGTACCGAAGCTTCCGGAGGCAAGGTGATGTGGTGAGCGATGAGTTTGCAGAGCCGAGGAGACCGGTCAGGTGGTAGAAATTCATATGTTGATACAAGGAACACTTCGGAACGGGAACAATCGATGATTGCTTCATGACGTGATAAGAAATCCCAATCGAGGATAAGGTCATGAGAGCAAGATGGCAGACCAGAAAACTGTACTACGTACAAAACGTCTTGGATAACGACGCGCGCCGTACACACAGCCGAGGGATGAATGCGTTGCGCGCTAGCTGTGGACAGCACCATGCCACAGAGAGATGTGGTCACTTTCTTCGGTTTCCGAAAAAATTTGGCGTTCCTCACAGAAACGGCGGCCCCGGTATCAATTAACGCTAATGTGGTGACTCCCTCAACATCAACATCAACATTTTGCGGCGAAAACGGAGGCCTTGGGAATTGAGCACAAGTTGCAGTTCTTGCCTGTGGAACTGCACTGATTAGTTTCCCTTCTCAGGAGGTGGGCGACGACGCATAGGCGATGGTGATCGGCGACGAGGGGATGGGAAACGAGCAGTCGATGGGCGGCGATCCGAGTCTGAGTGCCTCTGTTTATATGCAGACGCGGTGGCCTGCTGCGGCGCGTAGGTTGGAGTTCCGAAGTATGTGTTTGCAGGTTTGGGGCGACGGCGGCAGAAGCGTGCAATGTGGCCAGCAATGCCACAGGCGAAACAGATAGGACGATTGTCTTGGGTGCGCCACTCATTATATCGACGGAAAAAGCGAGGTGAAGGCCTGTAAACTGGAGGCGAGGCCGGAGGAGGTGGAGCCGATAAGGCGACAGGATGCGGTGGCGGCCGCGCGACCACAGCTGCGTAGCTGAGAGGTGAAGGTGGAGCAGGTCGTGCGTAGCCGATAGCTGAGAGATTAGGTGCTACTGAAGTGCATGGGTAAGGGACCTGCACTGTAGGGAGGACATCGTAAATTTCAGTGCGTATGGCCTGCTGCAGTGTCGAATGCAGGCTTGCGGTGGGCGCGTCGCTATGCGGCATCAGGGAGAGCTGTCGGGCGACTTCCTCCCTGATGAAGTCTTTGATCTGGTTAGACAGACTTTCTTGGCGAACGTTGGCATTTGTGAGTGCGACGGCCGAGATCGAATCCGACGGTGGGACACTCTGTCGGGCGATGGAACGCTGACGGCGCAATTCATCAAAGCTCTGGCAGAGGCTCACGAGGATTGCCACCATGGTCGGGCTTTTCGCTAGCAACATCTGGAATGCACCATCCTCGATGCCCTTGAGAATCTGCCGAATTTTCTCTTCTTCGGGCATAGATGGGTTCACACGCCTGCAGAGGTCGAGCACGTCCTCTATGTAACTAGTAAACGTCTCGCCAGGCTGCTGGGCTCGGTGGCGCAGGCGCTGGTCAGCGCGGAGCTTGCGGACCTCTGGTCGGTCGAACGCTTCAGTCACGAGTGTCTCAAAGGAGGACCAGTTGGCGATGGCGGTTTCGCGGTTGGTAAACCAAAGCTTAGCTACGTCTGCCAAGTAAAAGATAACGTAGGCAAGCTTAGAGTCGTTGTCCCCCTTGTTGATGGCGCTTACGCGTTCGTACAAGGAGAGCCAGTCTTCGACGTCTTGCTCACCACTGCCGCTGAATATTGGTGAGTCCCGTTGGCGAGTAGCGCCGGGGCAGGTAGACAGGACAGCCGGTGGTGCTGGCTGGGCTGGGATGGACTGGTTGGCGACTGCGTCAGTCATGTTTCGCGGGGGTCTCTCGGGCAACTTGCGAGAGCGGAGCTCCAGGTCTGCTTGGGGATCTCAGCAGCCTCCACCAATTGTAATGACGTTTATTGAACTGGAGAAGACGCAACGATGTCGCAACGAAAAATGGCCATACGACAAGTCTGGAAAAAGCGGCCTAGGTTCTCGTGCAATCAGAGCATGGGGTTTTTCATTCTGTTTGGAAGGTGCATACGCGTTAGTGCGTATGCTCCACTACATCAAATTTTATTTCAATTGTTTTAATAGGTCTTCTCAGTACCAGTGCTTCACGAAGGTTCACTTGTAATGTTTCCAAGAGCTTCTGTATGACGATCACTTGTGGGCACTCTATTCTATACCACTGTTGGTTAAAAAAAAGGACGTCCGCTCCATAATGATATCATATTGCGACCTCCTCATTAAGGGGTGCATATATTTTTAGAAAAGTAGGAACTCCTAGTATTTGTAACCTTGCAAGAAGAAAAGGCATGCGTGCTTCCTTATTTAAAATAATAATTCTGACAAATTTAGGCAGCCCAAGAAGAACAAATTTCGAGGAGGAGAACGAAGAGGTTGATAACGAGCAGTAGTCACGATCAGGAGTTGCCGGGCAGGAGTGTTTCGCCTCTAATTTTTTATTTATACAGGTCTGGTCAGGGACTATCACCCCTTTGTTTTATTGTCAAGAGCCAGAGAACATCAATCATTTTTCACTTATTTGCCGATGTTACACATGCCAAATTTAGAAACTACATTCAGAAATGTAAACACTACTTTGGATTCTGAAAATATACTTTCTTTGTGGGCTTCTTCTCTGGGCCACAGTAACAGGAGCGTCTGTGTAGCACTTGTGAATTTTTCAGAGACAGGTTTTCTTGTTATACCTGTTTTCTTTTCTTTAAGTAATCAAATTCTAGTTCTTTAGAATTACCATCTATTTATTCAGTTCAATTATTAGATATTTGCCTACTTTATTCGCAAGTCACCTTATGCTTATCCACTCTTGTATTCCTTAGATGACTAATTATTTTTTTCTTAACTAAAATTAGAAATTCGGTTTCCCCGTAACAATAACCACCGGTTCAATGGCCAATCCCCCATACTGGGTACGAAACAAAGCATATAGGAACAAGCAAGCAAGTGTCCGATCCCCCTGAGTGGGTATGAGCCATATTTAACAAACATGGTAAGTAGCAGGAAAAAACATGAAGTTCTTAGAATAGGGCTTACTCAATTAGGTCATTGATTCTTGGCTGATCCCCCCGAGTTGGTACGAGCCATGGCTGTGTAATCATCGTCATTAACATCATCATCATCCTCATCAAGGCTCGAGACTTTATTACGCAATATTCTTTCTAGTGCGGACATCCCCTGGTGATGCCCTGCCAAGACTACGTGCTCCCATGGCATCAGTCGAGCGGCTACGCAAGAACCGAGACGTCACCAGGACCAGTGTCACGCAAACCATTACGCTCCTGACCGATGAGTTGCAGGCCTCCGTCCCTAATGCCGCTCAAGTGAACGCTCACGTTGCGTACGTGATGCAGAATAACGTCGAACTTGACAACATGAATACGGAAATTTTCGACCCTACTGACGATCACCCTTACGAGAAAGAGCTCGAGTCCAAGGCAGAATACGACCGAAAAGTGTCTTACGCCGTGTCCCGAGCGGGTTTCTTCCGAGAGCTTTCGAACAAAGCGACGGCAACCAGTGCTGCGAGGTTGGAGGCTAGATTACCGAACGCCGACGTCGCTAGTGCTGGCGCCTCAACGCATGAGGTTAGTGACTCTTCACTTCGAGTAGCAGGTATGTCACACAGTCAAAGAACCGTGCCACGTCATTGCACAGCGGTTCTTCCGAAACTCCAATTACGTTTTCCAGCGCACTTCGCAATTGGCAGTCCTTCTCGGATCACTTCGGTGCTGTCATACACCTCAGTGAAGACCTTCTGCAAAGCGATGCAGCCAGGAGAGCCATCGAAGGTGTTCGATTGACAGAAAAGAATTACGAGATCGCTATGAAGACTTTGACGGGGCGATTTGGTCAACGTGACTTGCTCATAAACGAGCACCTTGACCACCTACTCGCCTTAGCACCGGTCAAGTTTCAGCCGATGTTGAGAACCTTCGGCTGCTATACGAAAAGGTCCAGTTTAGTGTCTCTGCATTGACCAGTTTGGGCATCTCATCTGACCAGTACGATTTCGTCCTCAAACGTGTGCTAATGAAGTGCCTGCCCGACGATATCGTGATACCCTACCGCCAGAATGTCAAGGAAGTCCCGGAGGATACGTCCGCCATCACCACCTCAGAAGAGAAAATTCGCCAGGCAGCAGAATTGCTCAGTTTCCTACGCATCCAGATTGATATCAGGAAGGAAGGCAGGTCAGGGCCAACATTGTCGGGTCTCCCGCGTTTGATACCCGAAGAATACGTCCAAACCCCGCCAGCACCAGGGGGACATCTTCCAACGGTGTTCACACTTTCTGGCAATTGCTGGAATTTTAGCCTGACTTTCTTTCCCGACTGCGATGCTTCTGCTATGTGGCGTCTCGATATTATTAAAATCAAGCCATCTCTCCAAAGAAAGGAGAAGGTTCTGCCATAGCTTCAGAAATTTTGCGAGAGCACAGTCAACTTTGTGGATGGACCCGTGTGCCACTAAATGCGCAAGTTCCAGAGATACACTCGGGCAGCGTGAATCGAAGGTCAGCCAAGCGTTAGTCGCAAGCGAAATTCAACAGTTTGACGGAAGAATTTGAACTACTGAAGCAAAGTGACACGTCAGTTCAAGCAGCACAGCCAAGAGAGAATGTATATCCTATGTCCCATCACGTAGTGATCCTCTTAGGTGCGATCACGTAGATTTGTGCTGTGTTAGACACTTCCCCGTACGCACTCATTCATCTCTGCCAAATGGATCTCCAGCTCAAGAATACAAAGCTCGACGCTGAGGCTGTGCAGCTGCTCATAGTCGTTTCATGTAAGCCAACCATCAACTGTAAGTTCGCGGGGAACAGAACTCTCTGGTGGGGAGGCTGATGGGAGCGCCTCATCAAACTGTCAAGGAACGCATAGGGATGGTCACTTGAGCGCAACAGTTTAAACACCATAGCTCTCACTACGTGATCTTCGAAGTACAAGTGATCAACAGAGGACTTCATGCAACCACTGGCTCGATCGCACTTTTAGCATGGAAAAGGCGCCATATGCTTTCTGCAAGGACCTACTTCTGCTTGTGAGTTATTTACAAGAAAGTATTATCTCTGCCACACACGTTATCAAGAAGCAACACAAGGCAGAGCTACAGATTCATGGTGTCAAAACTCGCCATTACATTGACCCGCGCACAACGGGCCTGTTCGTGAACTGCATCGACAATGTGCTTGTGTATGCATTTACAGCACATGTCAAGTGCTACATTAGCTGAGCCGTCTTATGTCAGTGTACCAAGTGAAGAGCGGTAGTGCGCGCAACTGTACCCTGCGGCGGGCCTTCGGATAGGCAATCAAACGTACTGCTCAGAAGGCGTGTACGTAGGAAGAAATTCAGTGAGAATCAATTGTGTTAACACCTTGGGAAAATCTGGCCAATGATTGTGGACGGGTGGCAACAGGGGGAAAGACATGACGTAGGAGAGGAGGAGGAGGATGTGATGCACAAGCAGTGCAATAAATATGGAGGTCTTGGTCTAAGACACAGGTCTTTATTACGTGACATCTTTTTTCGGTTTCACAGGCTTCTACGACCAGTGAAAAAATCCTCGTCGTCAAGATGGTTTCGTTCAATATAACTGCTGAAAGCAATCAGGAATTTCTTCCGCCGAACGACTTCGACAACACCACCTTCACGTTTATCTGGGCGCGGAGGACGCTTCATCAATTTTGCTCTGAAACCAGTCAACAAGCAAATTGGTTGCAGTGTGCTGCCGTTTATCAACAAATGTACATAAAAAAGAGGCCACAACGGCACAGCGCTGGCCGATTTGAGATTTCTCAGTTATAAAGGAGCAAATCGTGAGCCGTCGCGATATTCTGCGTACTATATTGAGAGATTCATGCACTAGGAAAGTACGGAAGAATGCAAGTAAAACAAAACGAGTTTCAACTTAATAGGCCAGATGATAACATTTAACTAACCTACGTGACTATATAAAACCTCGCGAAGTTGGTATGTGAACTCTGTTGACTATCATCGAAAGCATGAGTGGCCACATACTTTTACGAAAACTTCACCTCTCGCAAGATTGAATCAGATTTACCGTGTTATGGCCGGTCCAGTTTGTTCACTTATGCAGGAAACATGCAAAGCGGTAGTGTTTGTGCTCTTGCAAACGCGTTAACGCTAAGGCAGAACGAGGAAGAGTCTGCCTATTTACTATTCTTATGCGCATGCTCCGAAATTCCGCGTGGCGGTGTGGCAGTCTATGGACATAGCGAATAAACCAACAACTTTCGCTTTCACAATGGTCAAATCGTTATGATGGGTTGATGGGTATGTGTTAGTCGTCACGATGGAGATGTGCCGCTAGGCGTTAACGTGGGTACATCCACGTCACACAATACTATAGCTTAAGTAGTTTAAGCATTTAACTACTCAGCGCCCCGTCTACATTTCGTCGTAGAAAGAGGGGTGACGCGTATTGCCGCAGAGGCTGGTAAACGGGCGCAATGCGAATTTCTTGCCCGCTTATGGATTACGCGTGCAGTAGGGGCCTCCCGACTGTGCACAGGGTTGCTGTTGGGCATGTCATGCTTGGGGTCCCACTAAAAACTACTTGGGGTCCTACTTGGGGTCCTACCAAGCATGCTTGGGGTCCTACCAAGCATGACATGCCCAACAGCAACCCTGTGCACAGTCGGGAGGCCCCTACTGCACGCGTAATCCATAAGCGGGCAAGAAATTCGCATTGCGCCCGTTTACCAGCCTCTGCGGCAATACGCGTCACCCCTCTTTCTACGACGAAATGTAGACGGGGCGCTGAGTAGTTAAAGGCCTAAACTTCTTAAAAAAGCTGCTTTTGCCCCACACCGAACCGCCAGAACCAGGAGGCGCCGTCTGGTCGGGAAGAATGCGTTAGTGAAAGGAATCATACACAGACCGCAGACATCAGAAAGGTGAAAAGAAGAAAAGGGAGAGAGATGGAGGGGGAAGTAAAAGGAAGAGTGGAGGGGGGCGCCCGGGGGGAGTCCACCTTGTATTCTTTTTCTCTTTTTTTGCTTTTCGCTTTCTTTTTTCTGTATTTTTCTCTCTTTCTTTCTCCCCCCTCTGATTGTATAAAGCTGAGCACCAACAAACTGTACCTTCAATCCTGATGAAGCAGGTAGTCTAAATTTCCGGAGCCCTCCACTACGGCGTCTCTCATAATCATATAGTGGTTTTGGGACGTTAAACCCCACATATCAATCAATTCTGATGAAGGCCAGACTCTAGGCCGAAACGTCGAAATAAACCACGTTGTGACCGCTCACGGAGGATTTACTTGAATAAATATATATATATATATATATATATATATATATATATATATATATATATATATATATATATATATATATATATATATATATATATATATATATATATATATATATATATATATATATATATATATATATATATATATACCCAATTGAGCTACCCCATTCTTGGCCAATCTCCCAGGGTGGGTGTGATCCCGCAAATTTAGGATCTACGTCAATAACAGGTTTTCTAATCGGTTGGAGCATAGGACAACCCACTCGTTACACATTTCGCATTCTGTGACGCCTGGCTGTTTCTTTGGTGTTCGGAAACGCTTTATTACTGATATCAACGCGATTTTTTTTCCGACAGCAAGCCTGTCTAAGGCTAGTTCAGAAACGAGTTCCAAGCACTGGCGGGCTCACTTGCAGAATGCTACGCTGGCACGAGGCGAACCCGTGTTTCAGTTCCTTCGTGGTATTGGTCTTTATTATTCACTGGGTTTTTTTTTTCCTTCCATACTGGTTAGGGACACCGGCGGTGGCGGCGGTGGACAACTACGTCTCCGCGCGTGACCCGTGTTATGATATCATAACGGCTTTCGCTGTAAAACTATGAAAGGCTCCCGGAGCACCTCCAAATCACGCGGCTGCTACGACGTTTTTGGTAGGACCTATGGTGTAGCCACCTCATGAACAAGCCCTGGCGTGGAAAATGTTCTACGTGCTACAGTGAGACAATGCTGCAATATATTTTACTATAAAATGACAAATATTCTCGAAATATTTTGTCTTTCATACCTTCATCACATAGCAAAACTAAAAAACGTCATTGATTCCTATTACTGTAACAGTGCTAGATTTCGAGATTACTTTGGTGAATATTTTTGGGCCGTGGAAAGCACAACTTGTCTTCCAGAAGTCAGTTTTTACACCACGAAAAGAAATGTTACATATCATTAATTTTGGACTGCTGTGCCGTATGTTGACAACGTGAACAAACGCGTTCAGCACGAAAAAAAAAAAGATTGATGACAACCGGCATTGTTTTTCGAAATGACAGTTACACTATTGAAATGTGCACTAAGTGCCCTTGTTGTGAATTTATGGAAATAAATAAATAAGTTATAGAAGCACACAAGATGAACGTTCGCCTTTGGTATCTTTCGTAGGCTGGGTACTGCTTCCACTGGAGAAGTCGGGATATATGAAAATAAAACAGAATACATGTCAGTGAAAATAGGTAACGTACCTATATTTATGCTCAGAATAGTATAAATACATATATAATGTGTTTTCGTGTTTAAGCTGAGTAGACAGGTAGCGATTAGACGTTTGGAGCAACAACAGTAGATACGCTCACATTTTGCCTATTGCGACAGGCGAGACGCAGCACGGAACCTTCAATTGAAGTTGTGTTCATTTTAGGCTATGCGTCATTGTTGGATGTTCGCAAAGATTCACCGGTATTGAAAATTTCTTATAGCTTCATGTCTATCGGAAGTCGTTATGCATTATTCGCTTCGTCGTTCAAATTTTGATAAGTTTCACTCACATCTATTCGCCCAGGACGTTATGCAATGATTCATATTCCTTTTTAAAGTCCTCTCTTTCAATGGAACGAGCATTCCTGACCACAGCGATCATTCGCATCGTTCAATGCACCTCAGGATAAGTGTATATGCGGAAAATAGAGATGAAATTGTGACCGGTAAACTGTATACCGTCCCCGCAGAGGAGAACGCGACACTTTTTCGCATAACCGAAGCGCGTATCAGCGGAAATGTTTCCACTATCATTAGTTCATGTTCCATCAGCGCATTTTCGGATTGTATGAGAATATCAGATCCAACATCATATTTAGAAGACTGAATTGTATGGCTATGACATATATCTCGAGCGACTGTGCATAGCATTTGTTGTGTTCGAACTTTTGATGTCCTATTTTAATCTATGAGCACTTCACTAACGATGTGATCAGGTAACTGGTATGCGTTCTTCTTTTTTTAGGAGGTGATGTTCGGACAAAAACACTGCTCCACTGGGATAAAATGAAAAAATGTGCCATTCTAGAAATTTATATCAATGGTAAGAGCAGAGTTTGTATGCTGCACAGAAAACTATATATGCTTTGAAAACAAGCCGCAATTTTAGTGCAGAGAGGTCGGTCTAGTGCAAACCGTGGTCTAGACAAAACCATTGAGATTCCAGTTGCAGATACCATGTAATATCTGCAAATTTCATGAACTATAGAAATCGAAGTCAAACGAAGCATTCGGAGGGAAGGTGACCACGATTTATTTTATTTTTTTTTGTTGAGCAAAACCTCACGAAAGGACGGTAGACATAAAGACAAATGTTATGCGCACAGACATGCATCTTGAACAGCCACATATGTTTTATATAACCAATTGTTTACAATGCTTTCAAGATTACCAGAGCAATATGGGTATTACGAACGCCAAAATCAGTAAGCTAAAATGTAGCGCTCGTGCTTGCGAAGATAGTAGCCCTAGATAGTGCTACGTATATAAACCAACTTGTACGTTGTGTGTTGTAAAGTGTGTTGTAAACTTGTAAAGCGTATTGTTTTATTTGTCTATCGACCGTAAGTTTTAGCAAGTTTCAGTAGTTTTGAGTTATTTAAAACAACACTTGGCCTGAAACATAATTTTAGCTTGTCTACAATGTTTTCAATGCCGTAAAATTCGACTATCATTTGATCTATAGGGAAGTAGTTTGTGAGAATGTGTTTATGTTGTTGATGAATGGAACACAATTGCTGCAAAAAGTGGAGCTTAGTACTCTTGGTCATTCTGCATCTGAATTGGCAAATTCGTTATTGTCTATGAACTTAATGGTACCTGAATGACTACACAGAATTAACAATATGCCAAAACTTCTTGGGATCAGTGGCAAGATTGTTCAGAAGAGTACTTTAAGAAAGTTGCTTATAGCGCCTTTGAGAGCAGATACGTAAGTGCAGTTGGTATTATAGTAGCCTTTCCATATTTCATTAGTACCAAATACTTTAGCAGCGTGGTAAAAATTTTTGTTTCTATCAGACTACCGCAAAGGGATAATACTTGTATTATGGTGCTCTCGAGTGTGATGAAATTTTTCGTGGTGGTATATGCTTGTCTCCTTAATCTTATCAACGAAATGATTCCAGTTAATTCCACAGAGCGATCATCGAAACTGTCACAGAAAATAAATAAGAAATTCGGCAAAGTCTAGGCTTATAGCAACAAAGTAAGCTTTCTTGTTATCACGGATATGTTTAAGGATCACTTGAGCAGGTGGAGTAGCAGTGATGTCAAATGAAAGAAATAAATGGTCACTGAGCGGGGTAAGTATGCGATCTCTGAGGTGAGGTTTGGGGAAGCCGTAAGCCCTAAATCAAGAGTACTTGTTCAATGATTCTTGTCCGTTAAGATACTTGTGTGAAGGAGGTGAAAGTGGAACAAAGATCAAAGAAATCAGTGCTTAGGCTAGACAACGAGCTCTGGATGGAAGACCAGGATAGGTTTGGAAAGTTGAAATCGCCAAGTATAAAAACATACACCATCGGGTGTTTTTTGTGCACGGAGATTATCGGAATGTGTAGGTTACCAAGCAAATTGGTAGAAAGATTCGGAGCGCGGTAGCATACAGCAAAAAAAAAATGAGCACTTGCAAAAAATATACGAGGTGGCTTTCCCTCAAGGTAGTTTTCTAAACAAAAACGGACTGCTTTTTTTTTCACTTATTAGGTTTTTCGTCTTCCCCCCAGCCCCCTCCCTATCCTTACTACCGACAGGTGCCTCGTCCACCATGTGATCCCATAGGCCGAGGGTTTGTACGAGGCGGGACAACGCCATAGTAATTGATGGAGGAAAATGTCTTTTATCGAACTCGCCTGGCCTTCACTGGATTTACGAGCGGTAAAAGAATAGTGAGGGAGAGGCAACTTATTCATGAGAGTTTTTCGTTGGAAAACAACCTTGCATGAAAGCTGCTTTGAAGATTTTGGTGAATGGCCAATAAGCTTCAGATGCGCTAGTTCTACGCACACGTACACAATATCGAGATCTGTTACTACAATAATACCATAAGACCACAAACTTTGCAAAGGCCTCGGACGATGCATCACCCTGACGACGAAATTTGCGGTCGCAGTGATGGAAGGAGTACGGCGACGAGTCATTAAAAACTGAACTGTTACCCTATAGAATGAAGCCAGGTTTTGGCAAGTACTAATATATGTGCATTAGACGCGTCGGCTATTGAAGCAAACCAGTTCCACTCACTTATTGTACTTCTTACGCTAGCAAGAATAACACATATGCACGGTATAGTCAGCGACTGTCCACTTTTCCTCACGCACTGCAATGGAGCGTTTACAACTTTCAGCTCACGAGAGGTGGCTGAAGACCACGCCTTCTCTGGTCCTGCTTCCACAGAGCTGAGCTGTTTATAATAATAACGCTACTAGTTTAATTATGGTACATGCAGCACCTCTTAATGCGTATTTTGTTGTAACGTCGCTGAAACTTTGTCCCCGTTGTCGTGCTGGGCTGCTTTTTGACAAATCCTGTGAGGTGATTCCTTGCGCAATGGGTCGCTAGCGAAATGTCCTCGGAAACGAAAATTCCATGGCTTTAAGATTATAACAAGAACCCACGCACGATTTTTGAGCGAGCAGAAACGATTGATCACTGGCCGCCACCTCTGCGGAGAAAACGTACCTATGAGGCGTGCGCGCTGTGGTTGCAGATAGTTGTTGCCGAAGGTACTTGCAAAATCATCGATCACTTTTAGATGCGAAGCAGCACTTTGACTCACGTGTGTAACACCGTACGTACGTGCGGTGTTACGTAGGGACAAACGCGTCGCGACGCGGTTGCCCTGACCGCAGGTGTTGGAATGGTGCAAATAGGTCACGCCGCAGCTGCGCGTTGACGTCGCGCTCCCCCCGCAGGTGCAACGCCCAATGGCCACTCTCTCCCTCATCCGCAGCGCCCACAGCTACCGGCTTCTTCGCCCGCTCGCAACACACTTCTCTCTCGCTTCCTCCCCTCCACCACCCGCAACGCTCAACCACACGTCATGTGTAAACACTCTTTTGGCTCATTTATATGCGATTAACAGAAAAAACTGCCTTCCATGTCTTTGCGTTTCACACAATTGAATACTTGAGCTCACGCTACACCATGTTTCCCTTCAAACCATTCTTCCAGCCCACCACGTCGACACTCGTACCGACCGGGTAACGCTGCGCGCCCCACTGCTGCTTCGCATATCATCAGTGTTCCCTTCGGAAAGATGGCCCATAAATTTTGGTTCAGCCTATTCCCAAAGTTTCGCGGACTTCGCGTATGCTTCTTAAATTATAATATTGGTGGGAGGTCATCGAGGTCATCTAGACGATCCTCTGATTCGTGCTTTTTGTGCGATTAATTGCTGAACGGTGCACTGGGTCGAGAAGACGTCGTGTTCAATGCTTTGAATTGATTTGCAGCAACCCTTACTTCGTTCCAAGCGCTGAAGAGCATTGAACAATTCAGTTTCCAGTCGTTCTTGGCTTTGAGGTAATTTCATTAGCATCGCCGCATATATTTAAATTGTCAAATTGTGAGGGCCCTCATTTTTTTCTATTTACGTCTTGAAGTAATTTACTCATCTCATTCATTTGCTGGGGTTTGCGTTCCGGTGCAGAAAATAATCGCGTGTTGGAATGGGGGTTAGTTTCAACATCGCCGCAGCAAAACAGTAATAGGCAGGAATCAAAAGAATATCAAGCAATGCTGCAAATCACACTTGGGCAAGGCACGAAAACAAGAAATCCATTTCCGCATTTTCTTTTTCAGCAGGAAGACAGGCTTGGTTACGCACCTGTTGTGCTAAGAGCAGGCGCATTTCAGCCATTGTGGTCCAGTGACTCCTATCTTGCCCACCGAAGTCACTCAGAGGTTCCGGGTGCTGCATATATGCCCGAACAGATGCGATGTCACTGGTGTATCAGGCTTGATAGCAGGCGCGATAACAGGACATTGTCGCTCGGCGTAGAAGGATATGCGGTTACGTTGTACGTTTAGCACGGCACCCGGAATGAAGTATCGTGCATGCTGACCGACAGAATGCGAATGAATCACGAAACACGGGACAGCAACGCTTGTAGTGCGAAGAGCAGACGCATGTTAGACATGCTGGCGTAATAGCTCCTGCTCGCTCACTGACAAGATAGTATGGTAGTCTTGTTGCTAATTAGAATGATTAATTCTTTCTGAAAATAATATAGTACTTGGGCCCACAATGCGTCCACTCGTTGCGCAAATGACATGCTACGCTTGGTGCAACGCGGCGCTTTCAACACGCAAGCTTCTGCCTCACAACGCGATTCCTCACGTCAATAGTACTGGAGTTTTTTCGTAACACCTCCAGATACTCACGTACCTTTGTGGTAGATCAGCTGAAAGCCCCATCGAGGACTTCAGTTTTATTCCGCCACGGATCCGCGCCGCGGCTTTTCTCTGACAGCCAATCGCCTACGCCGACACCAGAATTTGCGGGCAAGCGAGCTTTTTTAACACTGCCGCGTCGATAAACAGCACTTTCATTTAAATCTAGAAGCAATGAATCAGAATCTAGAATCTAGAATCTAGAATTTGAATCTAGAAGCAAGATTTTCATCCAACTCCTGTTGTATCCTACATAACGCGTAACTCTGCAAAACGCAAGCGTAATAAAATACAGCCGCGCAAGGGAAGCAAGTGATCCTTATGCTGCCTCTCGCAACAACACGAAGCGAACGAGTGGACAGCACGTAGGTAAAAGCCGTCTACTCATTTGTCATAACAGTTAGTAATAGCTAAGCAGCTCGGCGGGCTAGCGGATGGGCATAGGAGTGCCGTATGTGAGAAGGAGCAAAAGCCGAGCGATGGCCTGCTTGTTTCAGCAGAGTGCACTATACTGCATCACCTGTTGAACAAAGTTGAACTTACTGTCAATCGAGCAGAGGAAGTGCTTGGAATTCGCTTCCACGCTCGTCCACTGAGCACGCTTCGCTGAGGAGACGAAATGGGCGGTTGAGCGACTCTTCCTAAGAACGATGGCTGAAGCAGCCAGCGTGCCGCGCATGCGCAGTTGGCGTCTCCGCTCGTTCGTTGGGTCCACTCGCCCACTGAGCCACTTAGCTATTACTCTCTAATAGCACGCGTTAGACCACTCGTACCAAGCCTTTTTGGTGGATGTTCCCTGTTGCTACCCGAGGTATAGAGCCCCTAACCGGCACCCATTGATGTTTTCCGGAAATTATATTCTCGGCCAGCATGACAAATCACAGTAAGGTATTGCCTCACGTGCTGCTTCGTCTCACGTGTAGACACTGCCTTGCAAATAGTGCCAGAAAACCTGCAGCACTGCAGATAATCTTAGGATCATCTGTTAGGCCAGAGCGGACGAACGCGAACAGCTGAGTTTGTTCTCGAACTTGCGCTGCCCGCAATCCTTCATGCTCGAATGTTTGACGCCCCACGTGCCTAGCCACAAATCAGTTTTATCGCCGGTTAGTACTTCCTCTCCTTCCTACACCGTGCACTTCGTTCACCGATATGAGTGTACAACGCATATTCTTGCTGCTGCTGCAGTTTGAGTTATTTTTCCAGCCACAAGTTGGGCCAAATAAAGAGTTTCATCATGGACACGCAGCCTGCTGCCTTCGTCAGCGCCATAGCCCTATAATAATACCACATACATTGATATGTTTTGTGCAGAATATAATACTAATATCTGTGGCTTTGCGTTCCGAAACAACGATACGATTCAGAGACGCCGCAGTGGAGGGTTGCGGTAATTTTAACCACCGGAGGTACATTACCTGAAACTGGCATCGCTCAGTACAGGGGCTTCTACCATTTTGGCTCCATCGAAATGCGACCGCCACGGCCAGAATCGAACCCGCGACCTTTGGGTCAGGAGCCGTGCACCTTATGCCACCACGGAGGATTTTGTGTAAAAATGTGAACGTGCAATCTTCTTTTTTTTTCGATATATGTGTTAGCGTTGCAATCTTTCAATTGGAAGTGCAGATGAGATCGAAGAACTATTGACACACGGAGTGCAACGCTGTAAATTTGCAGTAACGATTCAGCAGGATATGCGCATTCGATGCTTGAAAAGTTTTTTTTTTTTTTTTGTGCAGGAACACGTGTATGCGAACGGCACGTCTGGGAACATCACCTGGTGCAATCACTCCAGGCCAGAGGAACATATGACGGATGTGAGGGCCCGTTCAAACAACACTGCAGTGGTGCGCGAGAATACGTACTCTTCAACGTCAGTTGCCCTAATTTCTTCGCCGATATGCGAAACCACAGCGAGCGTCCACTAAGAGAGATGTTGTAAACCGCAAATCTGGTATTGCTGAATTTCTTACACTCGCTAGAAATTGATGAAATGCTTTTAGGAGCACCAAGCATTGAATTGCATGGTACCACGTACTTCAGTGTTGTCTACTGGCACCTTTGCGACTTCAACAAAGAGTACTTTTTTTTCAAAGTCTAATAAGACAGAGGAAACAACGCTAGTCACTTTCTTGCCGTATTTTATTTAGATTGCCAAACAGCACTGGAAAAACCTTCAATTTATCTGAAAGTTATTCTCAATGAAGCACTAAGAGCTATCGGTTGGTATATATATATATATATATATATATATATATATATATATATATATATATATATATATATATATATATATATATATATATATATATATATATATATATATATATGTGTGTGTGTGGTGTGTGTGTGTGTGTGTGTGTGTGTGTGTGTGTGTGTGTGTGTGGTGTGTGTGTGTGTGTGTGTGTGTGGGCGTGTGCGTGCGTGTGCGTGTGTGTGTGTGTGTGTGTGTGTGTGTGTGTGTGTGTGTGACCGAATTACACGGTGAATGTGAAGAAGTGGGTGAAAAGATGCCAAGAAAAGTATGGGGGAAGTTATTAGGCCAATTGTAATGTAAATGATAGGTCAGAAACATATATATATATATATATATATATATATATATATATATATATATATATTATATATATATATCTATATATAGTAATATTATATATATATATATATATATATATATTATGAAGTCTTGGTCTGGAAGACCTTTGTTAGGCCCGAGGAACCGGCCGCCGACAGCTGAGATGAACGAACCAAGATCACGATGCTACGTGACAACGATGAGAATGCATGAGCAACACATGATAATGATGATAATGCACAGATGAAGAGGACTGGTATACTAAATGCCCACACTGAATCCCCCCACGTGAAAGCGGCCAGCCTGGCCGCGGCAAGTCAAGGGGACAAAGAACGTCGCATGAAGGGCTTCATACGGGAGACATGGACGACCTCAGTAGTTCGATAACGGCGATCTGCTGGGGCTACAAATGGCGTCACGTGATAATTCACTGGTGAATTCCTTCAAGAACTGTGTATGGCCTGATAAATCGTGGCTGCAATTTGTCGCACAAACCAGGTGTGCGAATAGGCGTCATAAGGAGCACTTCGTCTCCAGGTTGAAAGGATACAGCACGATGCGATTCATCATAAACCAGCTTTCTGTCTTGCTGTCGGGCTTCAGTGTTCATATGAGCACGTTGGCGGCTCTCTGCGAGCCGTAAAACGTATTCCGCTGAAGAGGATGGAGATGAATCCGCATGGCAGGTAAAGAAACAGACGTCCAGAAAGAAGTAGGGGAGCGTCCATAAACTAGGTAAAATGGTGAGTAGCCGGTTGTCCACTGAATAGCCGTATTGTAGGCGAAAGTGACGAATGGTAGAACTACATCCCAGTTCTTGTGGTCTTGTTGAATGTAGGCGGCGATCATGTCAGCAAGAGTGCGGTGAATCGCTCAGTGAGGCCGTTAGTTTGGGGATGATAACTAGAGGCAGTCTTGTGAGTTGTGCCAGAGGCGCGAAGTTCGTTCACTTAGTTGTGAAAGGAAGGCCCATCCGCGGGTCGCTGAGCAATACACGTGGAGCACCATGACGCAGTATAATGGCTCGGAGGATGAAGTCGGCAATTTCAGAAGCTGAACCGGTAGTGACGGATGCCGTCTCGGCGTAGCGCGTCAAATGGTGAATGGCTGTTACTGTCAATCGGTTTCCAGCAGCACTGACTGGAAGGGGGCCATAAAGATCGATGCCTACAACTTCGAATGGTGTGGCTGGGCACGGAAAAGGCTGTAGTGTACCGGCTGGAGCAGATGTGGGTAGTTTTCTACATTGGCAGGTAGTGCAGGACCCAACGTACCGAGCTACACTAGTGGTAATACCTGGCCAATAAAACCGACTTCGAAGGCGATCGTAGGTTTTGTGGTAACCAAGGCGACCAGCCGTCGGATGGTCATGAAGTGCTCTGGAACTTCGGACCGAAGCGATCAGGGTAGAACGGGAACCCAGGCGCTGACCGTCAGGATGGTAAATTTTGCGTACAGCACTGAGTTTGTCCAGCTTAAACTGCGAGAGTTGGCGACGGAGCCTCGCATTAGGTGGACGGGAACTGCCAGTGAGGTAGCCTATATACGTCGGACAGTATGGGTCAGCAGCTGTCGAGAAGAAAATCGTGCGGGTCGTCCGAAGGCAGCTGGTTCATAGAGGCGAGAGAGGAAACCGCCGTAGACGTGGACTCCGAAGGTGTGTTGTGCAAAGTAATTGCGGAACGCTGAGGGAGCCGCTGGTAGTGGGCAGAGAGAAAGAGCATCGGCGTCGCTATGGCTTTCTGCCACACTTGTATACGATGGCAAAAACATACTCTTGTAGGCGTAGAATCCAGCGGCCGAGGCGTCCCGACAAGTTCTTGAGTGTCGAAAGCCAACATAAAGCGTGGTGGTCGGTCACAATGGTGAAATGGCGGCCGTGAAGATAGGGACGAAATTTCTGGACTGACCAAACGATGGCAAGGCACTCCTTCTCGGTGATCGTGTAGTTCCTCTCGGCTGCGGAGAGGACGCGGCTGGCGTACGCAACGACTCGCTCTTGCGAAGAGTTGTCGCGCTGGAGGAGGACGGCTCCTAAACCGGGGCCGCTAGCGTCTGTATGGAGGAAGGTCGGTGCACCATCGTGAAAATGAGAAAGTACAGGATTGGTCGTGAGGGCACTCTTCAACCTGTCGAAAGCCGATTCACATTCCTGAGACCACTGAAAGGGCGTACCAGAAGCAAGTAGCTTATGGAGTGGTGCGGCTATGGAGGCAAAGTTTTGTATGAATCGCCGAAAGTAAGAGGCGAGACCAAGGAAACTTCGCAAATCTTTCGGCTTGTCAGGGCGAGGGAAGCGAAGCACCGCAGCAGTTTTCTCAGGGTCTGGATGAATTCCGTCGTTGCTCACAACATGACCGAGGACCTTGATAGATCTGCTGGCGAAATGGCACTTCTTGGTGTTAATTTGAAGACCAGCGCCCGCAAGACAAGTCAGGACCTCATCCAAGCGTTGCAGATGTTGAGGAAACGTCGATGAAAAAACAACAATGTCATCGAGGTAACATAGGCAAGTCTTCCATTTCAGGCCACGCAGCACGGTGTCAATCAAGCGCTCAAAAGTTGCGGGCGCATTGCATAGACCAAACGGCATAACATTGAATTCGTATAGGCCGTCCGGGGTTGCAAACGCCGTTTTTTCTTTGTCATCTTCGTGCATGGGGATTTGCCAATAGCCGGAACGCAAGTCGAAGCTTGAAAAGAATTCAGCACCTTGTAAGGAATCGAGGGCGTCGTCGATACGTGGCATGGGGTATACGTCCTTCCTAGTGATCTTATTGAGTGCTCGGTAATCGACGCAAAATCGTACAGAACCGTCTTTTTTACGCACCAGAACCACTGGAGAAGACCAAGGACTGGTTGAAGGTCGGATTATCCCGTTGCAGCATATCGTCTACGTTTTCCTCAATGATTTTTCGTTCGGCTAGGGAGACGCGGTACGGACGACGATGCACGATGGATGTTCCGTCGGTCTGAATACGATGTGCTGTAGCAGTTGTCTGACCCAGGCTGGATGAATGAACGTCAAAAGAGTTTGTATCTTTTGCAACAAATCAAGCAGCTGCTGCTTCTGCGAGTCTGTCAAGTCCTTGTGATGGCTGCTGTAAAGGCCGAGGAAGCAGCATGATCTGCAGGATGGCCTTTAGGGGAGGCAGGGGTAAGAGGCACGACGCACACAGGCTCCAGATCGGCAACGCAGGCGACAGCAGTGCCCCGCGGCAGTAAAATTTTATCTGGTGTGGTGTTCGTAGCAGCGAGGACAGCTGATCCATTGTTGAAGCGAGCCACACCCGATGCGAGAGCTATGCCTTTATTAAGCCAACGGGGCGATGGAGTGACCAAAATGTCACCAGAGTCAACGTCTTTGGACAAAGCTGTGACTAATTGATGTTCATTTGGGGGTAACTCGATGTCTACAGCAGCGATGAGTCGAAGTGGCCTGTAGGTTTCGTCGTTGAGCAAGTGGTCCGTGTCAGTAAGATGGACGACACGTTGTGCACAGCAAATAGCCGCAGAAGCAGAGGAAAGAAAGTCCCAGCCTAAAATGAGTTCGTGGGAGCACGGGGATAGCACACCGAATTGTATATGATGAAGAATGTCATCGATTAGCACACGGGCAGCACAGAGACTGGAAGGGCGAATCTTTGTTCCTTGGGCTGTGACCAGTGTTGGTCCATCATAAGGCGTCGTGACTTTCGAAGACGGGTACACAAATCAGCACGAATAATAGAAAACCCAGCCCCAGTGTCCAACAAAGCATCAACGCCACTCCCTCAACTGAGACTGCGATCATATTGTAAGGGCGCGCTGGAGGAATTGGAGTACTGTGTTGGAATGCAGTTTGTCCTCCAAAAACTGCATCGCTTAGTTTCCGGACGCCGATCAGAAGCGAAGGAAGCAGGCTGAAAAGGAGAAGAGGAGCGACGGTAGGGCGATGGTGAACGGCGTCTGGTTGATCGATGACTACTGCGCAGTTCACCGGATGCTGGCGGAGATGGAGACCGACGCGGCGGTGACGAATAACGACGGCCCTTGTGCAAGGCTCCTGCGGTATAGTCTCGTTCGCGTATGTCGTACCCTCGGCGCTCATCTTGCTGGCGCTTGCGGCAAAAGCGTGAAATGTGACCACGATAACCGCAATGATAGCACGTAGGGCGAGTCGATCGATAAGGAGGGTAGTAGCTTGTGTTAGATGCACCGGGAGAGATAGCAGTGAGAGGGACAGATGATGGCTCAGGCGGGTGGTATGGGAAGCTCGTGGGAAATCTGGGAGGTGCGGCAGCAACCGACGCGTACGTTAATGGCAGCGATGTCGAGCTGACG
>NW_023608393.1:0-29864 GCF_013339725.1 Rhipicephalus microplus | reverse complement strand
TGCCGTCGGTTTTTACACAACTTGGACGCCCCGAAGGCACAAGGAAATTCCCAACACAGCGATAAGCAATGGAGTTTACAATACAGCGACAATAGAAGCGCATTGCTGAAACCAGAATGCAATAAACAGCCTCGCTTATGAGTTACAGCAACTCTTCAGGATAACTCAAGTTATGTGACCAAAGGATTTCGATGCCAGATGAACAAATTACTCCGGAAGGCGATGCGAACGAGCTGTCAGCCGTATTCAAGCACACTTTGAAGCATCTTGGAAGGCCCCGTAAAGAAGTCGGCTACGACGAAGCGCTGGCGCCTTTTTCCTCACCACAAACACGCCGAGGCACACATTTCACCGTTCACCGAAAGACACTGCCGTCGGTTTTCGCACGGTCTTCACAATCCGGAAGGGCAACGGAATCCACAGTGCAGCGGCTGGCGTCTGCGGGAATGACCCCCCGCACTTGTTTAGGTCGCCATGTTGTTCTTAAAAACTGCGCAGCAGGGGTAGGCGCTAAAATAACTTGGAAAAAGCACTTGTGCGATTTTCCGACCAAGACAAAATATGCTTTTATGTGAGAGGGGAAAGATATGATGAACAGGACAGGAATGCCTGATGAAAGAAGCGTTTGGCAACGTCATAAAGTGGTCTGATGTTGAGAGTACCACTTGTCAACCAATCACAAGCTGCACCTCACGACTTAGCTGTCGTCTGCTCCCGTTTGTCGTCTGCTTCGATGGGAGCGCGCATGGAGGGTTTCGGCTGTTTCACCGTCGTCACGAAATAATTTCCAGGAAAAGTGGTCTCTGATTCGCACAAAACATGTGTCAGTGTCTGGCACCACATTTTACAGACATTCTAACGCCAAGGTAAAAGATTTTTTTATTGCCGAAGGGACGAGTTCAGCCAAAGTTTGCTTAAGAATTGTGAGGCTTTGCACATTTCCGCTGTCATTTGAAATTACTAAGGTGGTTTTATCCTGACTGCTTGCCATACTAACGCATCCAACTTCAGTTTTCAAAGAGTGAACGCGGAAAAGCTTCATTTGTTTGTAGTTTTATGCATCATCACGAACATCCCTAATACGCTTTCATTTACAAAGTATGCACCCCTTCCAGATTATCCAAAAGTGCATAGACAGCTGACTTCACACATCGTGTTCATTGGACAGTTATATCCAATCGAAGTATGTGAAAGTGCAACTCAACCACAGAATAGGCTTTATGAAGGGCTAACTATAAAAGTTCCTCCCACTCCGATATCCAATAGCATCAAGGTGGTGGGTGTGCTCTTCTTAAACTCTTTGGTTGTAATCTCGACCAATCGGGCAGACATCACAAGTTGTACATTTTATTGGAAGATTTGGAACGCACCACAACAACCTAACAAAACATTTTGACCATATACCGTGCTGCTTTCGAGTTCACCAACCATTCACACTGCACTTTGGTTTTGATCCAACCACATGTCTTTGCGTGTATCATTATACGGCCCTGACGCCCAATAGAATTCCTTAATTACTGCGGTGCCAACCTTATTGGATCGTTTTGATTGCCAATACTGTCCATTGCATCCGAGGGAAACAACAAATGAACTCAAAGCACCGGAATAAACCAGAACGCACCAGTAATCATCAGGCAGCCTTATCAATAAACTCAAAATCAGCCACGGCACCCATGTATCCCGCCGCGGCTGCAATTTCCAAGCAGCCACATTGTTAGCAAGAGTGGTCCGCACCACTCTTAGGATTTTCTCATAGCCAGGCTGTTCTTACGCAAAATTTTGCTTCGTGAATTCACTTACAAGCACTTTTCGGTGACATAAGCAAATATAGCAACTGCATCACCATCGCTGACATGTTCCCGGGTAGTCACAGCGCGCTTTATTTGCAGCGGCCGATGTGACAACGATAGCTTCTTACGAGGTTTTTTCATTTCGTGAATCGACTTACGCAACAAAATTTCTCTTGCGCAAAAATGTTTTCGTAAGTGAGTTTTGTGAATCCGGCCCCAGATTTCAAATAATGCAAAAAGAAAGAAATTATTTTTAAAAATACTTTTACTTACCCTGTCTCCTACGGTATTCAAACAAGAAATTTTTTTACAACCTTTCATATTATCACTAATTTTACTACACCTATTATAGAGATTATCACCAAGCCCAAATTACTTTCGTAAATAGGAAAGTATGTAAAATCAATAAAGGGGTGTTGGAACCCTTTAAATCTGAAATTATAATAGACAACCAAAATCTACCGCATCGCTTTTGCAGCTTATTCCCGCCTGCTTTGGTGAAAAGTCTGTTTAGGAGTACTGAACATTGATTCTCACACATGTAGCTCCAGGCGACACAGGTCAGGTGGAGTCACAAGATATATGACGTGCAACCGAAATCCAAAGACAGGGAGAACGAATGCAGTGATTATGAGAAGAGGGCTACCAAGAAAGTTGACTATCAGTGTAACCTGTCATGCAAATAAAAAGTAGTGTTCTTGTGGGAGCATTGATAGGAAGGATAAGCAACCGCCACTTGTACATTTACTAACCACATGCACCACTCGTTAAGACAGGTAAGAGAGAGGAAATACAAATGGAAGCATGGTTAACATAGGCCGGCAGGCAAAGGAAGCACAAATGCAAGCAACAGGCATAAGTGATGTCGTAAGAGATAAGTATAGAAGTGGAAGGGAGACATGATGAGATGATGAATGAGGAGTAAAATTGACTATAGTAAAAGGCATAAACAAACAGAATACCAGTAAACTTGCACAGGTGTATCGTTTCTGAAGGGGGAAGTATGTTGTATTATTGCTAACCTACAACAGATAATGGATTGCACTGTGGACCTCAGTCTGCACTGGTCCCAAATTCAAGTGTTTTCATCACCTGTAGGAGCCTTCAGAATGATACTTTCAAATTCAAGGGTTTCCAAGATGATCCAATTTTCTATACGAACCCTGCACAAATGCTTACCCATCCATTTGACCACAATCTCTTGCAAGTCCCGATTTCCCTTTTTTTTTTTCATCAGCAAGTTTCCTTCTTAAAGATATAATTTCTTGCTCGAGCCTGGCTATCTTGCTGTTTTTTTCTTCGTGGCCACCCTCCACTGCAGGCAATTGTGACATGGCCACCATCTTTTTACGTTTCTCTGCCTCCTTCCTTTCTTTATTTCTTTTTGGCTCGGCTCTCCCTGCAAAATCAGACTGCATGACAACTCTGCGCGGCTCCAGAGTACTGCCCCGAAATGCCCACAGTCTTTACTTTCACAATGGGCTTGCTCGAAATGTTTTTTATTCTTTTAACACATAACAACATATGTTGTGTTGTAGTGCAAGCCACATATAATGAATTATTGAATGTATTGAGCACTTGTGAAATCCTTTAATTTTGAGACACGAAATATTTTATAATATATTTGCTTAAATACCTTATTTCCTTTTGATTAAATATTATTAGAATACTACTTGAACGAACATCAGTTCAGAAAACTGCGCAAGCGAGCATGCCGAAAGCAATGTAGGAGAGAAGTGAGGTTGACAAGAGTACAAGACGGTATGCTTTTTCATTGTGCATCATGCCTTCAAGCACTTTTGTTCTCTTTCCTCCTTACAAAACACAGCTTACTTTCAGTGCATGTGATCCTGAGGCAGCGCACGGGCATTTCACGACATCCCGCCATGGCCGCAATAGCTTTGCAAAAAACTTTGAAGAATCTTGCTAATAGACCTAACATGATGACTGAGTTTTCTTAGGTCAAATTACGAGTATAAAATGAGGTACATTCCATTTCATCAGAGTTGCCAGAAAGAACAAAAAATTTAGTTACCTGAGGAGGCGCAGCTTTGAGGACGTCATCAAAAACATGCTCAGGAAAATGCAGACTGCCTTCTGAGCAGCTTCCGGGCGAGGTCTTATTCAGGCTCTGTAACAATAGTTCAATGAAGTTTCTCAGAAAGGAAGTGGTGAGGTCATGTGTAGTTGTTTCAGGCAAAGTAATGTACAATAACAATGTAATGATGACCCATAAGTAGCCAATCAGTGAATAAATATGCCATTAAAATCACATTCACGCATGAAGATGGACAGTTTAAAAATAATTGGGAAGTGCCACTATGCAGCAGAATTGTCGATTATGGACTTCTCATTAGACAGGTGTAAATGCAAAATTAACTGTTGGACAGTGCACAAATATTCCAACTTTTAAGCATACACACAAGCACAGTTTCCCTAGAAATCATGGAGAAGCTAAAGTGCTCTTACTGGTTCTCACCAACATCTCTATCGATATGGCCATTTGCCTACTTGCCAAGCTGTCTAACAATAGAGGCAAAGGCAAGAAGTGAGACCCGCAGAATGAATTGGCATGCATTTTTTTCATGTTGCACTTAATCCATACTTTTCTGTCAAACACCTGTGCGTTATTTGTGATGATGCATGCTCATGTCTACAATGTAAGGAGCTTAACACACCAGAAATAAGCACACAATAAAGTATTCTTACATGGCACTGAACTTGTTGCCCTCTAGCCTGTTTCAATATGGCATCTGAATAATCTTGCTACAAAGGAATCCTTTTTTACATGTTTTCTTTCGTGTATTCATTCCTTACAGAATTTTTAATCAATCCACTATATATGGAAGAGGAAGAGAATAACAATATAACGGTTTTACTGGCATGTTTTATTGCATGTTTGCATTGTTTTTGTTACTATCAATAATTACTTAATCACTTTTTTGTTGCCACTTTGTTGTACTTATCAACATGTCATTTTCTAACAGGAGGTCCCCTTTCAGCCTTGTGCTATGGGACCTCCTTCTGTATATACTACCTCAATGCGTGTATATTTTTTGCGACAAATAAATAAATAAAATAAAGAGAGAATAAAGTTGTTTCCAATGTTTGGCTTATGTGCATTCACTTCAGCTGCCTTGATTGTCATATGAGAAAATTATTTAGGTCTGGAAGGACGGCTTAGCTTCGACATGCACTTCATAAATTCACTTTGCAACTGTGGAGCAAGTAGTTATGCCTATGTAGTTGGTGTATACCTTGCACGCAACTTAGCACTGGTAGCTCACTGCGACATCATGCCCCAAAACGACACATTTTAGGCCGTAAAGAGAACGATATTGATGAAAATGCGTGGTCACGTTCGAATTAAAACATATCTATAAGTAGCAAGGCCCGCTTAGAGGTAAGGTGCATTTCAAAGCCCAAGTAATACGACTGCAGCTATGGGTTTGACAAAGGTGGTGTACAGAAATTTATTATTCACCAAATACATAAAAAATAGCTGACTGACGAGTCTGCTCTTTGTCCTGCGAGCGTACTAGCATAATAATGAGCTACGATTGCCAAATTGCTATTGGGCACAGGTATACGCCACTAGCCTTGAGAGCTTAAATAAAGGGCCTTGAATGTGTGTGTGTGTGTGTGTGTGTGTGTGTGTGTGTGTGTGTGTGCATGCGTGTGTGTGTGCGCATGCATGTGCATGCGCAGCCAAATGTTTCGTGCATGCACAAGATTCATTGTAGAACACAGCGCGAACGGTGACGAGATTGACCTAACAGGACGAGCACTGCCTATTTGCGGCTAGCCCAGTTAGGGCTTTTTCGTCATCGTTGTTCACGCTGTGTTCACATCTGTACTAACAAGCTCAACTACGTACTAAAAGAAAAGCGGCGCACAAAAAGACGGAGACAGAAGAGAACCACACACAGCGCTGCACTCACAACTGAAAGTTTAATCCGAGCAACAAGATTTAAAAAGTAATAGCCGCGCATGACAAGTGAAGTACAACGAGATTACTACGTACGCTGCTATTGCACAAGGCATTAGCGCAAAAATCAAGAATCCGCGAAAAACAGCTTGCACCATACAAATAGTCATTCCAGTCGCAAAGGGCCACTATAACTCAATGCATGAAGAGACGGTAAACAAAAAATAAACATACAAGCAGTAATGAGCAGCCTTGCTTTACAGCAAGCTGCACGCTTCTCACCTGCTAATTTTACGACATCGCCAGGAAAGTAGTCTTCGAGCTCGCGGTCTTCCCGCTTCTCTTGCCAATAAATCATTTTATTTTTGCCTGAGGTGAGGTCCGTTTCGGACGATGGCCTTAAATCGCGAATCAGTGAGGCCGCCACGACAGCTTTTGCGCTATCTTTATACGCGACGTAGGCACACATGATTTGAAACAAAAAAAAAAACAACTGATAAAACAAAAAATGCAGCACCAGAGCCTCGGCGGCAATAGGCGTGTGGCAGCTTGGGCTAGTTGGTATGGCATGACGATAGTTATAGCGGGAGAACAAAACGACAACGCAGAGACAAGAAGGACACGATAAAGGCTTGCAAGCAATAGGAGGTCGTGGCACCAATAAGCCTAAGAGGTTATGGAAGGCTTCGTCTGCTTTGGGCTTTTAGGACTTTCGGCTTTTATGGTGTCTTCTGCTTTTGTAGCTGCATCCTCTTGAAGAGATTGTGGTGCTCGAAGCGTTCGAATCACGGAAAATTGATAAATATGAAACAGGGCCGATTTCTTTACCACTTGTACTAAGTTGTAGCACAAAATGAAGTATCTTATTTTGCAGGTGAATTAATGTCACTCCTCTCATTCGCAAACCAGCAGAGAAACATGAGAGGTTTGCATCATTGCATGTCTTTCACAAGGCCGGACGTGACAAGCTACCGGAAAGACGCCATAATTAAGAATATACGAGGGCACGCATAAGTTGCATGTGCATTGTTAACATACTTATACATGCGTCAATAGCTGACCTGTAGTGTGGGCGATGAAATGCCGCGGCTGCAGGGGCAGTGGTCGATGGAAGCGACATGCTAGAGCCATGGGTCCATGTGCTTAGATTTAAGGTGTACACTCATGAGCCCAATATGTAGTCAAGACTTTCGGAGCCGCCAACTGTGGCGTCCCTCATAACCATATTGTGGTTTTCGGGCGTGAAACCCCAACATTATTGTATTATAAATACAAGAAGGCACACTGAAACAGGGCCCAGTTGAACATGCCTGAATCGCACAGTTCGGCATTATTACTTGCGAAGTGTCATTCGATTACAGTTGCACCTTTGAGGATGTCTGACCAGACGTACAGTGCGGACATGTTTACGTCACACCGAAAAACTCCAGTGTATCATATAGTTACGTACATGGTGTTGGTAGGTAGGTAGTAAACTTTACTGATATCCTGAGTAACTCTCCTATTCATAGAGCAAAGACCGCGTCCCGCAGGGGCGCCTGCGCAAGTAGGCGTTTGGTGTGTAGCGACACCACGTACCCGAGCTAACGGGGAAGTTTTGACTCTCTCCCACGCCTAGCCGTGCCTGGCTTTGCCGTGTCCGGGGAAAAGGGGATCCTGGGGGTTGAGCCGATGCTGGGTGATTGGACCTTTAAGGCCCCCTGGCAGAGGCAACACACCTCTTTGGCCCCGGCTTCACGTAGACGGCACCCCTGGGCTGATCCACCCAGGGGAAATCGGCAGTCGCCTTTTCCTATCTCTCTCTGCCTATATCTTCGTCTTTATCTCTCACTATCTATCTGTCCTGTCTTCTACTCTCTTCTGTTTACTTCCAATTTTCCTGGCGGCAAGGGTTAACCCTGTGCAAATAGCCTACCTTGGTCTAGGCGCATTGGGTTATGGCAGTGTTGTACGGCTGACGTCTGCAAGCTTTCAGCACCTGTAAACTTGCAGCGTCCCCTTGTTGGGCTCCGTGGTGGGTGGCCGCCAACGCTGCTGAACAAAAATAAGACCGGCATGCATGGCGCATTCCCTCTACTACCTGATCGTACCGGCCTAAAGCGGGTACGCACCGACGACATAAATCTCTTCAACAGCCAATAGAATACTTTTCCCCACTTCCACGTTCATTCACTGCACAAAAAGCCGGAACGCAAGCAGGACCGTATCTCCTTTCGTAGTTGCCAGGTGTCTTACGCGAAACTCTTTGGGGCTGGATGCAAAGTACCACAAATGGCGAGCGGAAACCTTCTTCTAGAAATTCGGGACACAAGCACAATTGTAAAGCGCTAAACCGCCTTTCTCAACGTTTGGTGAACGTACCGATCACCCGTAACACCACCACCAGATCCATGAACATCACTCGCGGAGTGGTATCTGATGGCAGACTTTACTTGAGCATCACCGAGACTAAACCTTTTGGAAGGAGTGCGAAGAGCCAAAATGTCAATACTGTACAGAGAATTATTCATCAGAAGAGATAATAAGGAAATACCAACCGAACACTTGATACTCACGTTTGCATCCAGTAACCTACCAGATTCCATTCAAACAGGGTACACAAAGACATCGATCAGGCCGTATATACCAAACCCTTGTCGTTGCTTTCAATGCCAGAGGTATGGCCATGGCTCTAAAACCTGTCGTGGTCGCCAGACTTGTGCACAATGTGGAGTCCTAGGCCACGTGTCTGAGAACTGCAAACAACCGCCACACTGTGTAAACTGCGAAGGAAACCATGCCGCATATTCAGTCCTGCACATACTGGAAAAAAGAAAAAGAAATAATTACATTGAAGGTGAAGGAGAACATTACGTTTAAGGAAGCACGGCGAAGAGTCGCTCCATTCTATGGACCTACATATGCTGATGCGGCGCGTCAGGGGGCACCGCCGCACCAGCCCTCGCCACCCCTTCGGCCCGCGCAGAGCGAGTCGTCGGCTGTGGCACCTGCCCCCAAGGCGGCTGTAGCCCAGGCTACACCGCCTACTCCCGAACAGAGACCGGAGACTCCAGAGTCTTCGGGCCTCAAGGCCTCCCCTCACCAGGCGAGGCCCAAAATCCGAACTAACAGCCCGCACGTGCGGGCATCCAGTGCCTCCGAGGAGGCAATGGATACAACGGGGCACCCTTGGTGCCGAAAGAGCGGCATGGCTCCTTGGAGCGCGCCAAGAAAACAAAAAAGCAAATAACAGGGCCTGGTGACGGCCCTGTTAAGTGAACTCAAACTCCCCGTCTAAACAGCCACTCGCTTTTCGTACACACAGCATTATTTTACATTCACCATGAACACTCAAATTATACAATGGAACGTCAGGGGCCTTCTCAGAAACCTTGACGACATCCAAGAACTCTTACACGAACACTCACCAAAAGTGCTGTGTGTACAAGAAACACACCTTAATTCAAAACACACAAATTTTCTTCGTAAATACGTTATTTTCCGAAAGGACCGTGTTGATGCCATGACATCATCCGGAGGTGTTGCCATCATAGTGAATCAAAGAATTGCATGCATAACACATACAACCCCAAACATCCCTTGAGGCAGTGGCTGTTCGAGCAGTTCTTTTTGATAAACTGATCACAATCTACACTATTTACATTCCTCCCAGCTATCAGCTAAAAAAACGTGATTTACACTCTCTAATTGATGAACTTCCGGAGCCTTATGTTCTCCTTGGAGACTTTAATGCGCATAGCAGGCTATGGGGTGATTCGCGGTATGACGCGCGAGGTACGACTGATCGAACAGTTCCTTCTCTCGTTGAGCGCGTGTCTCCTGAATCGAAAAAAACCAACCTATTATAATCTCGCTAATAACACCTACTCCTCCATAGACCTAAGCATAGCATCTCCATCTCTTGTGGCTCTACTCCAGTGGAATGCCGTCAGTAATCTGTACGGAAGTGACCAATTCCCCGTAGTTTTGAGCACAACTACAGTAACCAAGTGCCCACCACGTGTTCCCAAGTGGCTAATAAATAGAGCCGACTGGGAACAGTTTTATACTATCGCTCGTCTAGGTTGGAATGACATCTGTTCTTTGAACATTGATGTTGCTGTGAACTACTTCAGAGCGTTTTTGATTGATGCTGCAACAAAATGCATCCCACAAACAAATGGACACCCTGGAAAACGACGTGTGCCATGGTGGAACTCTGAATGCCGAAACGCGCGCAAACAGCAAAACAGAGCTTCGAGGCTGCTTCGGAACTCACCGACAGCCGAAAATCTTGAAACCTTTAAGAAAATAAAGTCTCAAGGCAGGAGAACGCGTCGGCAGGCCAGAAGAGAAAGCTCACAGAAGTTTTTATCAGGGGTTAATTCATACACACAGGAGGCTAAAGTCTGGAACATGGTCGGTAGGATAGCAGGAAAACAAGTACACACACTTCCCCTCGTAAACACTCAGGGTGATACCTTGGAAGATCAGGCAAACTTCCTCGGTGCACACTTCGAACAGGTATCCAGCTCGTGCCACTATACTGACACTTTCCAAAAATACAGAACAAGAATAGAAAAGCAAATACTCAAACACAAATCCACTAGATAGGAGGCATATAACCAAGCTTTCAGTCTAGCTGAGCTGCGAATGTCTCTAAACTCCTGCAGTACTTCTGCCCCAGGTTCTGACCGTGTGGTGTATGAAATGTTAAAAAACCTACCAATCAAAACACAAAAAACCTTACTTTGTACAATGCTATCTGGTTTTCTGGCACTATCCCTACCTCCTGGAAAGAGGCTATTGTTATTCCCATTTTGAAAGAGGGCAAGGACCCTTCTTTAGCTTTTAGTTACAGGCCTATTGCACTTGCAAGCTCCTTGTGCAAAGTCTTCGAAAAAATGATAAACTGCCGACTTGTACACTTTCTTGAAACAAACAATTTGCTCGACCCATTTCAGTGCGGGTTTCGAGAGAGTAGATCCACGACAGACCACCTTGTTCGTATCGAGGCACAGATGAGAGACGCCTTCGTCCATAAACAATATTTTCTCTCTGTGTTCCTCGATATCGAAAAGGCTTATGATACAACATGGCGTTTTGGAATTCTAAGAGACCTATCCCACCTTGGCGTGCGCGGAAGAATGTTTCACATAATCAAAAGTTACCTGTCAAACCGGACATTCCGTGTCCGAGTTGGCACGGTTCTTTCCCAAACATTTGTTTAGGAAACAGGCGTTCCACAAGGTGGTGTACTTAGCTGCACACTTTTTCTCATAAAAATGAATTCCTTGGGCTTGACCATTCCTCGCAATATGTTTTATTGTACATATGTCGATGACGTCCAGCTTGGCTTTAGGTCTTGCAATCTGGCACTGTGTGAGCGGCAGGTTCAGTTAGGTTTAAACAAGCTCTACAAATGGGCAGAGGAAAACGGATTCCGACTGAACCCACAAAAAAGCACGTGTGTCCTGTTCTCCAGAAAGAGAGGCATGCACTCCGAACCCGACATTGAACTGAACGGTCAACGTCTGTCTGTTAATACGGAGCATGAATTCTTAGGAATAATCTTGGACAACAAGTTGACTTTCGTACCACACATAAAGTATTTAAAAACGAAATGTTTAAAAGCCATGAATGTTATAAAAGTGTTGTCACGTACTACGTTGGGTAGTGATAGGCAATGCCTCGTGAACCTCTATAGAAGCCTTATTCGTACCCGCTTAGATTATGGGGCCGTTGTCTATCAGTCGGCCACTCAAAGTGCCTTGAAAATGCTGGACCCCGTGCACCATTTGGGCATCCGCCTTTCTACGGGTGCTTTTCGCACCAGCCCCGTAGAAAGCCTTTACGTTGAGACAAATGAGTGGTCGCTTTATCTGCAAAGAACCTACATGTCCTTTGTATATTTCCTTAAGGTGAAAGCAGACAAGAGGCACCCCTCATACTCTACTATTAATGACTTGGCGAGCTCCATTCTTTTTCAAAACAGGCCTTCAATGAGGCAGCCCTTCTCAGTTCGCCTGAAGGGTGTAGCTGAGGACACTGGAGTGTCACTCGAACACAGTTTAATGGCTCCTGTAGCATACCCGCCACCGTGGCAATGGCAGACTATAGACTGCGATGTGTCTTTTCTAGAAGTTACAAAACATGCGCCTATTGCCCATATCCGAACATACTTCCTGGAACTTCAACACAAATACACACGTCCTGAGTTCTTTACAGATGCCTCCAAGTCTAACTCCTCTGTGTCCTACGCTGCTGTCGGCCCATCCTTTTCGGATGCTGGCCCTCTACATCCAGGCACAAGTATCTTCACAGCGGAAGCCTATGCGATACTTGTGGCGGCTAAACAAATCAAGCAATTACAAATACAAAAAGCAGTAATTTTTACAGACTCCCTCAGTGTAGTAACGGCTCTGCACACTCTTAAAAAACACAAAAACCCAGTCCTTGTCTCACTTTACTCCATTTTATGCACACTCTACACACTCAAACAACATGTTGTAGTGTGCTGGGTGCCAGGGCACTGTGAGATTCAAGGCAACGTGAGGGCAGATCAGCTCGCTGCATCCGTCCACAAAAGCACTGCCGCTACACCCATATCGATCCCGGCCCTTGATCTTAAGCCGTCTCTCAAACGAAACCTCAGAGTATACTGGCAGAGCATGTGGGATATACACACACAAAACAAACTACACGTTATTAAGCCACACCTTGGTAATTGGCTGCCCGTATCGAAATCGCGTCATACAGAGGTAATACCAACGAGACTCAGGATAGGACACACATACACGACACACACACACCTTTTGTCCGGTGGCGATCCACCATTGTGTGACAGATGTGGTGAAGTATTGACAGTCCTTCACATTTTAATTGAGTGCAAACAATTGGACACTGTAAGAAAACACTTTCCAACACCCTACCGTCAACATATACCTTTACACCCTGCAATGTTCGTCGGTAGGGAACCGCTTTTTAGTCACAAATCATTGTTAGCGTTTTTAAAGAAATTCATAGTTTTAATATCATATACCCGGGCATCCCGTAGCATGACCTCTCCAGAGAGGTTTTTGCTGCGGTGGTTACACAAGAAAGCACTTGCCTCACGGCCCTTGGACGCAAGGGTATGAACGAGTTAGGCACTTGTGCTAATGCCATACATATCCACCATCGTCTTTTATTATCACCAACTTTTGTCATCTATTCACACCACACACACCTTTCACGACATGGTCATGATTTTATTACTTGTATGTTTTTACCCGCCTTACCGCGAGAAATTTTATGGCCCTTATACAGCCGCTTATCACAATCATTGTCCATATTTTTAGTAAGATGAACTGGCGCTCTTTGGCCGTGAAATGGCCCTTGCGCCATAAAACATCAAACATCATCATCATCAGAATTCTTTTCAAACACAAAAGTGTGTCTTCAGCGTCGATACAAACCCTCTCCAAGCCGTTGATGTCACGCGCCTTCCACCATCGCATCAAGCTGCTTCACAATTACGAAGACATTTTCTCAAAGTCTCAGATGGACTTCGGATGTATCGCGGATGGACGACACTGCATTGCCCTCAGCAACAACGTCCCTATCCACAGACCACCGTATCGATGCTGCCTGGTAGACAAAGAGGAAGTTGTCAGGCAAGTGGACTTACTTCTCAAGCAAGGTGTAGTGCGTCCATGTTTTTTTCCCTACGCGGCTCCCGTCATTCTTGCAGAGAAAAAAGTTGAAGGACGCACACGTTTATGCATTGATTATTGAAAGCTTAACTCTGTCACTGTGCCTGGCTACCAACCTATTCCGCGTATAGACGATGTTCTAGACTACCTGGGAGAATCGAAATATTTTTCAACATTGGATATCACATCAGGCTACTGGCATGTCAAAATTAGCCCAGAGGACATCCCAAAAACAGCTTTCACCCCGCCAAATGGCCATTATGAGTGGCTTGTTATGCCTTTCGGTTTGAGAAATGCTCCTGCTACGTTCGAAAGAGCTGTGAAATCAGTTATCAGAAAACATATTTTAAAGAATGGCGTTAATTATTTTGATGATATTGTAGTCTTCTCCGACACATTTACTGAGCACCTACAGCACATCCAAGCTCTATTGCTTGCCCTACAAATGAAGAATATAAAACTTAAATTGAAGAAATGCCATTTTGTCCAAGATTTTATTGAATATCTGGGTCACTGAGTGTCGCACGGTACAGTGTCGCCTGTACTAAGAAACATAGAAGCTGTATTGCGATTCCCAAGACCGAAATCCCCGAAAGAGTTTCAGCGTTTTTAGGCACCACCAACGTTTACCGCCACTTTATACTGCACTTCAGTGACTTAGTTTTCTCACTTATGAAGCTGTTGAAGAAGGACACACCATGGGAATGGGATTCCTCATGTGGACAAGCTTTTGAGAACATGAAATACTGTCTGACCAAAGAACCCATTTTACGAATTTTATCTTGCGAGAAACCATGCATTCTTTATTGCGACGCATCCAATGTAGGCGTAGGTGCAGTTCTGAAGCAACGAGATCATGATGGTAAAGAACACCCCGTCGCCTATCCCTCGCGTAAGCTACTCACGCACGAATTAAATTATGCCATTGCTGAGCTCGAATGCCTCACTATAATTGATGCTGTTGACAAGTGGCACTGCTATCTACATGGACGACCATTCACTGTTGTCACCGATCATGGTGCTTTACAATGGCTCAGAAACGTAAAAAACCTACATGGCCGGCTCTTTTGATGGTCTTTGAAGCTGTCGATATATGACGTTAACATTCGACATCAAAAAGACAGCGAAAACATCGAGGCGGACACATTTTCTCGAAGCCCAATGGTTCAACTCCTTTCATTACCAGAACTTCAAACTTACCAGGATGACCGCCATCGCTCCAAGTACACAACGGAAAACGGGGTCACTATCGTGAGATGTAAAGGAATTCGCAAAGTGGACGTTCCTCTCAAGCTTCGACTGGGCCTTCTGCAGAAAGCACACTGTCAGTTCGGACACGTTGGAGTAAAGAAAATTGGGTTTATTGTCATCATCTTACTATTGGCCGGAAATCATGACAGACGTTGCATCCTACGTCCGCCACTGTGACATATGTCAGCGTTGCAAGAAGCCGAAAACCAAGAGATTCGGATCTCTCGAGTCACTACCACCTGCAGAACAACCCTTTGATCTTTTAGCAATGGACACTATAGGTGGCTTTTCAGGATATGGCTCGACAAAGAAGTTTATTCACTTGGCAATCGACCACGCTACGCGGTATGTCTGGGCGTTTCCCCACAAGAATGAAACTTGTGACGCATACATTTCGTGCATCACGGCCGTCTTTACAGCAGGAAAACCAAAGAAGTTCCTATCTTATCATGGACAAGCTTTCACAGCTGGAAAATTCAAGCAGTTTCTAAAACGCAATGGTGTCCACCAATTGTTCACATCCTCGCAACACCCTCAATGTAGTGGCGTGAACGAACGTACAAATCAGACTATTGTAACCCGGCTAAAGTGCAAAATGAATCAGCAGCCAGAGAAGTCTTGGGTGAAAGATCTTTCGGTTGGCGTTGATAAATACAACAGAACCCCACATGAAGTAACACGATATCCACCATCGTACCTCATGTATGGAATTCCTTCATACGACACAATTTTAGACTCACCAATGGAGTGTGTGCAAGAAGCAAGGAACAGCGCAATCAAGAACACGCTTGCCTATCATGAGAAGAACAAGATAGTCTACGACAAAAAATTCCTACCACAAGATCTCCAACCTGGTGAATTGGTCCTCTACGAAACACCTTGGCATCTGAACAAAGGAAAGCTCGGTTCAGTCATGGAAGAACCTTACACAATTCTTCGCAGAGTCTCTCCTGTGAACTATGAGATCGACCAATGCGTAGCTCCGTTAAGCAGAACTACTGACATTGTGCACGTCAACAAACTGCGTCGCTACTATTGTCCCAATAAGTAGATGCTCTCACGGGAGAGGGAGAAACGTGTGACGCTTCACAGGTGAATGTGGGCAAAGAAGATGAGGAAGTCGAAGAGTCAGAATAAACTAGTGTTTTGACTGATGCCATGTCTCATTCGTTACATATATATATATATTGTCCCAGTGCAACGCGAACAAAAGATGACAGCAGCTGACGGCAGCGAAAAGAGCGTGTTCCAGTTCAGCTGCACAGAAGACGCCCGCTTCGTTGTAGTCCCGAAAGTTGCCTGACCCACTAGTTGGAATCTACAAAACATTCCTATCATTGTTCTTTTTCATATAAACACGTGTCACTTGCCCCTCCTTATAAAAGCATCGCCCCAATGCTGATTCAGACCCACAGTATTTTTTTAACATGCAGTCAGTCGCTCACATACGGCTTCATACGCACTACATGCTTAAGTTCAGGCTGGTGCTGGCGACGCCTTGGGCAGTGGGGACTGTCGGAGACGACCTCATAGGTGACGTCACTTACCTGGCGCGATACTCGGTATGACCCAAAATATCGCCTTAGCAGCTTCTTGGACAGTCCACGTTTTCGTACGGGTGTCCAAACCCACACTCTGTCAGCGATTTTGTACGTTGCAGTCTTATGGCGAGCATTGTAGCGGCCTGCGTCGTAGTCTTCTCACTGGCAGATCCGTAAGCGGGCGAGCTGCCTAGCTTCTTCTGCGCGTTCAGTGAACACGTCAGCGCCTGTGTCGGTAGTGTCCCATTCATGTGGTAAAATCGCATCCAGCATTGTCCGTACCTCCCGTCCGTGAACCAAGCTGAATGGAGTCACGCGAGTCGTTTCTTGCTTAGCTGTATTGTATGCGAACATGATATAGGGTAAAATTTCGTCCCAATTCTTATGTTCGGCATCCACGTACATTGACAGCACGTCTTCGATCGTCTTGTTGAGGCGCTCCATTAGTCCATTCGTTTGCAGATGGAACGCAGTGGTCTTACGGTGAGTCGTTCCTCTAAGCATCAGGACGTGGTCTAAAAGAGCTGCCGTAAATGCTGTTCCGTGCTCTGTTATCACGATAGTCGGGGCATCGTGGGGTAGCACAATATTTTCTATGAAAAATTTCGCCACTTCTGCTGCGGTGCTCTTTTGGATAGCTTTTGTTTCGGCATACCTGGTTAGGTAGTCTGTTGCGACTATAACCCAGCGATTTCCTGCAGTAGAAGTAGGAAGGGGTCCCAAAATATCCATCCCTATCTGGTCAAACGGTGTACCTGGAACCTGAACTGGTTGCAGCTGACCGGCGGGTCTCTTTGGAGGTGACTTGCGTCGCTGGCAATCGAGGCAAGTGTGAATGTGGTGCTTGACGGCTGTTGTGAGTCGTGGCCAGTAGTATCGCTGCTGTACTCTTGCCAATGTGCGAGTGTAGCCTAAATGGCCAGACTTCGGCTCGTTGTGACATGCCTGAAGCACTTCAGTTCGAAGTGGTGCAGGAATAACGAGCAAAATGGAGCTCCGATGGATGAAAAGTTTCTTTTGTAGAGGACGCCATTGCGTAAGCAAAACGACGATAATGCCCTTGAAAAGACTCTGGGTGCCCTCGAAGACTGTTCGTCCACGTAATTGATCAAATCAAGCAATTCAGGGTCGCCTCGTTGCTGTTGGGCAATCGTGGACGCGTCGAGAACACCAAGGAAGGCTATACCGTAATCGTCAGAAAGAGAGGCCGACTGTACTAGTGATCGAGAAAGGCAGTCGGTGTCCGTATGAGGCTTCCCAGACTGGTGTATGACCGTCATATCAAACTCTTGTAACTTCAGACTCCATCGCGCTAATCGGCCGGTTGGATCTCTTAAATTAGTCAACCAACAGAGTGAATTATGGTCACTTATAACATTGAAAGGGCGGCCATACAAATACGGGCAAAATTGCATAGCTGCCCAGACCACAGCGAGGCATTCTTTTTCAGTTGTTGAATAATTGGCCTCAGCGCGTGTTAGCGTTCTGCTTGCGTAGGCGATCACTCGTTCCGTGTCTTCTTGCCACTGCACAAGCACAGCTCCGAGGCCTACATTGCTTGCGTCAGTGTGAAGCAGTGTTGGCGCTTGCTCGTCAAAGTGAGCAAGCACTGGAGGTGTTTGAAGACGTTGGCGGAGGTCATTAAACGCTGCTTGCTGTTCGTCGTTCCACTCAAAGGTGGCATCGTCTCTAGTGAGGCGAGTTAACGGCGACGCAATCCGTGCGAAGTCGGCGATGAACCGGCGATAGTAGCCGCATAGGCCCAGAAAGCGCCTGACAGCTTTCTTATCGGACGGTACTGGCAACTGTGCCACGGCCACAAGTTTTTCAGGATCAGGCCAAACGCCGGTGCAGCTGACAACATGACCAAAAAACAGCAGTTCTTCAAAACAAAAGTGGCATTTCACTGGTTTCAATGTGAGGCCCGCGGAGCGTATGGCTCGTAAAACAACTTCTAGCCTTTAGAGATGCTCGTCAAAAGTTGAAGAAAACACTATGATGTCGTCTAGATAAACTAAAGAAGTTTTCCATTTTAACCCTGAAAGTACAGTGACCATGACCATTTGAAAAGTAGCGGGCGCTGAGCACCGACTGAAGGGCAGAACTTTAAATTTATATAAACCATCCGGCATCACAAAAGCGGTTTTTCCCCGATCTCTTGGGTCTACCTCGATCTGCCAATATCCGCTTCTGAGGTCCATTGAAGAAAAGTAGCGAGCGTTTCGAAGCCTATCGAGGGAGTCATCAATACGTGGAAGCGCATACACATCTTTCTTAGTCAATTTATTCAGCTTCCTGTAGTCCACGAAAAAACGCAGGGTGCCGTGCTTTTTCTTAACTAGTACTACAGGCGATGCCCACGGGCTCTGTGATCGCTGAATCACATCATCTTCAAGCATTTTAGTGACTTCTTGTTGTATCGCTTCCCGTTCCTTTGGAGCCACACGATAAGGCTTCTGGTGTATAAGCCTTGCTGCGTCGTGGGTAATTATTCGATGCTTTGTTAGCGGCGTTCGACTGATCTGTGATGTTGATGAAAAGCAGTCCTGGAATTCAGCTAGCAGCTCAAGAAGTCTCATTCGTTCATCCCTTGACAATGTAGTACCAACGTCAAGATTGGGTACTGATTCTTTTTGAGGTGCTTCGTCTAGGGCCGATAAACTGCCTTGGATTTCTGCAGTATTGTCAAAGTGAGCGACGGCTGTACCCTTCGGGAGGTGTCGGCGCTCAGCACTGAAGTTAGTGAGCAGCAAGTTTGTGCGTCCCGCAGTGACAGTGACTAGACCTCGAGCAACTGAAATACCGTGGCTAAATATCAGCGAGCTTATTTGGTTGGCAATACCGTCGCCGTCAAGCGGCTCATCCCCTGCCACCCAAAAAAGCGGACACGATCGTGGCGGAACGACCACATTGTCGTCCGTCAGACGCAAAGGCCCTGAACGAGACGTATGTCTCGGCTCTGAACAATCGACTAAAGCAGGGCTGTTGTTGCGAAACGTAATGACACTGTCAGGGACGTTGATGACGGCCCCATGTTCTCGCAAAAAATCCATTCCGATAATCAGGTCTTTACAGAATGAAGCGAGAATGACGAACGTCGCCACGAAAGTAGAGCCACTTATGTCGAGCCTTGCTGTGCACATTCCGACATCTATCAGTAATTGGCCACCTGCCGTCCTTAAGTGAGGTCCCGTCCACGCTGTCTTTACTTTCTTGATGTGTACGGCAAGGTCATCACTGATAATAGAGAAGTCAGCCCCAGTGTCGACTAAAGCTTTGACTTGCTGTCCGTCCACAAGAACGGTAAGGCCTGGGGTCACAGTTTCGTCGGTAATACGTCCTGTCGGCTTTACAGCGCCCTGAGGTGAAAGTAATGGGGCTTTTTTTCTTAGTCTTGACAGCCTGCAACCTCACCCCCTGAGGTTGCCGCCTTCAGTTTCCCCAGTGTAGGCTGGGTGACCTCGCTCCTCTGGTGTTGGCAAAAGTGCCGCGCTGCAACAAAGGTGACTGGGCAGGAGAAGGAGAGCTTGGTCGATGTCAGAAGCCCGGCTCGTAATCAGTTATAATCTCGTCATTGTTACGGCGGCCGTCGAATGGGGGTTGAGGCACCAGAGGTCCTTGAGAACGGACATCGCCACGGCGGGATATGTAGTCGTTGGCATGTGGACTGTTAAACCGTGGCCTGAGAGGACGAAACGGATCGGCACGGTGCTAGCAATAGCAGGCTATGTGGCCTACACCTCCGCAATTGAAAGAGTGAACGCCTGTCGACAGTGCGCCAGGTGTCCGGCAAACCTGTGGATGAGTGATGACTCCTCACGTGACGAAGGCCATGGCAGGTCAAAAGACAACTGGTTGTATGGGGTCGGGATGGGTCTGTGCTGTGGTGGTGACCAAGGAACAGTTGCAGGTGGCGGGTAGTATGAAGGCGGAGCGGGTGGGGAGCTTCAAGGGGCGGCGGCGTATGTCATGGGACGTTGCTCAGGGACAGGATCAGCTGTCGAGATTGCTTGGCGGATTTCGTCGCGGACGACTTGAGAGACATATGCCGTGGGTGTATCCACTACCGGAGTCCTCAACCTTTGCAGTTCTTTACGAACAATCTCTCTAATCATGCCACGCAAGGAGCTATGACTGTCAAACGTCACAGGGGCGACCTGAATTTGGGGGCTGCTGCACAAGCGGTCATATTGTGGGCAGCGTTGGTGAAGTGCCCGCTCGATAGTCGACGCTTCTTTGATGAAGTTCTCTACAGTGCTTGGCGGGTTGCGAAGAAGTCCGGCGAACAGCTGCTCTTTCACGCCACGCATGAGGTAGCGCAACTTCCTATCTTCGGTCATCTGCGGGTCAGCCCTCCAAAATAAACGTGTCATGTCTTCGGCGAACATGACGACCGTTTCATCGCGTTTTTGGACCCTTAGCTCTAGTAGTTGGTGGGCGCGGTCACGTCTGTCGACATTAGTAAAAGTTTCAACCATCTGCTGGTGAAAGTTGGTTCATGTGGACAGGCTGCCTTCTCTGTTTTCGTACCAAGTACGAGCGCTGTCATCAAGGTATAAGTAGGCACGGCCGAGCTTTTCCTGAGCAGACCACTGGTTGATCTTCGCAACACGGTCATAGTGATCTAACCGGTCTTCTACATCTTCGTGTGCGCCACCACCAAAGCATTCAGGCTCCAGCGATTGAAAAAAACGTTACCTGGGTTGGAACGGTAGGACTGGTGCCGAGAAGTACAGGTTGGGGGCTGGTGTTAGCCATTTCTAGACGTCTTGTAGAGGGCTTCTGCGAGGGGTTGAAGTCTAGAGGAAGACCTCGTAGCCGACGACTGAATCGATGGACAAGGGTTGCAATAGGCACGTCCAGGCTGGATGAATGGCTCCCACTAGGGGTGTGAAGCATTGGGCAGCGTCCTGGCCCAGCACCTCCACCAGTGTCACAGTGCAACGCGAACAAAAGATGACAGCAGCTTACGAGAGGGCGATTCCACAAGAGATTCACACGGGTCCAAACGTTGATATTTTAGATTTCATTGAGTATTTTATATTTCGTGCACCTCTCACCAGGTAGCCCGAAAGTCAACTTTGTTTTATGATTAACGGCATAGCTTACGAGAAAAAAATATCAAACTTCACCTACGAGAAAAAATATCAAACTTCACCAACACGGAGGCACCAATTTCGTCACCTGTCATTTTCGAAAATTGCACATGCTATAAAAAGACAAATATTTTTTTTCAAGGAAGATATTTTTCTACCTAAAATGCATGTGTTATGAAGAATGAATTCATACGGTTTCAAGTTTGTAGACCTCAAGAAAATAGCTTCTAAAAATGTCTAATTTTGTGACAGTTTAAAATAAGTTACGTATTTCCCATTTTTTTTCTCCGAAAGTAATGCAAGCAGCGTTTTCAAACTTGGCACGTTTTAAGGATATAGTGTGTTTATTAGGTACCTAAATTATTGCTGCCGTAGGGCAAATGTGAATTTTTATATGTATTGCCTCAAATTTCTCATATTGGCAAAAGTGTACTCCACTGAAATTGGAATTATAAAAAACCCCATCTTCGATTTTTCTCCAAATGTCGTAAATAGACAACCGAAGGCCATCATACAGTAATATAGAAAAACATGTTGCATTATTTTGTTTTTAGCGACGATATTCGTGGTACAAATCAGAGCTTTTCCAGAGTGCGCTGATAAGTTGAGAAATCTAGAAGTCAGAACGGAAGAGCGGCAATGAGCTTCAAACGCGAGTAAACGTGACCACATTTGGTGACGAAAGGCTGTTTTAGCAGATAGAAGTAACTATTTTGAACACGATATTCTACAGTCTCTGAATTCACTATTATACGTAAAACACTGAGACTTCTAATATGTGGTGCCTCTCCATTACTGACTCACAGATATGTGGTGCCTCTCCATTACTGACTCACAGATGGAGCTGCTGTGACGGCCATGTGTTTGCAACACGTTGGGTAAGAGAATTGAATGTTGAATGAGTTCATAAACGATTCATAACAAAATGTTATCACTTGGGGCAGGAAGACTGCCGCATTAGACTGAAGAACACGCTTTAGGGCAAGTTGTCATCCGTCGTCTGCACTACAGATGAATTACTGTGCGCCGCATCTCGGAGGCAAAGCTTTATATCATATGGTTCGAAGTAGGGACAAAGATTACGCCTCTCGTAATTTTATCGACAAAAACATTGTGTAATTCATTTTAACGTACTATACTTCAGTTTTGCATTCGCACTGCGGATACTTGCGCACGCTGTTTTACGTCTGCTCTCGTTAAAGGTGAGAGACATAGGAGCAGACGACAGATAGAGCACTTTCGTGCTGCTGGTTTGACGCATAGTTGCATTGCCAGTAATTGGAGCCTCAAGGAGCATGGTGATGGCTGACCACTTCAGCCGAGATAGAGTTTTTTGTTCAGATTACCTCATGTTGCATAAAAAGAAAATACCTTATCAAAGAAACTTCGCAAGGTCAAAGACATCGGCCTGTTTGCCCTCCAAAAGCTTTTGCCGAAAGCTGCCCGCCATGCACGTAACAACGACCACGTCTGCCAGAACTGCTTCAGATGCCTCATCAGAGATATGCTGTCTTCACCTAATGGCTTCTCATCTGAAACAGCTGATGATTTTTTGCCAGAAGAAGAAAAAGGCAGAAGTCAAGAGCGGTGCGTAAACATGCCTGAAGCATTGTCACATATGCGACTGGAGAAGCTGCATGCGCTAAATAGCAAAGTTCATGCAGAGCCAAGACAACTTAGCAGCAATTCTACAGTAACCGTGAAATGCCACCGTAACGTGTGACCGCCACTTTCAACCATCAGATCTAAAATGCAGTGTGTGTGCCCAGTGGTTCAAAAACTTCAAGCAAGCATATGAAGCGTGTTCTTCGTATCAAGAGTGCATACGTTTCTTGACACTGTTGCCGAGCGATATAGAGCGCCGAAAACTCCAAGCGCTTATACCAAACTTGTCAGCTTACATGATATACAGATCCCGCGCAAAACACGGGATATGGTTTGCACCAAGTGCGGTAAAAAAGACACGGCTGAACCCAATGGGCGTCCAGGCAGCTATGGCTTACTACTCCAAATATGAGTATAGCTGCTCTCGGCAGAGTCCCAACAAAAAAGATGTAGTATCTGTTATCATCGACGGGAAAAAGGAGCTTGTTTTGAAAAGGTTTATGACCCATTCGATGCGAGAGGCTTACCGTCTCTTTAGAGAAGCTAATCCGAACACGTCTATTGGGTTCTCAAAGTTTTATTCACTGAAGCCGAAGTGGTTTCTTCTTGCACCACACCACCAAGAAGTGTGCCTTTGTATATACTGTGCTAATGCCACGGAGTGTGTTTCTGCCCTACAAGACGTCACCAATGGTGCCTACAGGGCGGACTTCTTGAAAGAACTATGTCTTTGCAGCTCCCCTACAAGTGATTCTTTTTTAGGCTATTGTGACTATTGTGCTAAGGAGGTCGCTCTGACAGCCACATGTTTAGGAATCCCTGAAGATATTGAGGTAGGCTATGCGCTATGGGAAAATGGCGATATAGTAAAAAAGAACAGCCCAGGCAAGTGCTTTTCTGCAAGAGCTAAATCTATGGTTAGTGAAGTGGATTACCCATGAATACATAAGATACATTCAAGAATCAGAAATACGCCAGGTGAAAGAGAACCAAGAAAAAGAATCTTGCTTTTTTCACTTTGATTTCGCCGAAAATTGGACAGCCATTTTACCGAATGAGGTACAGTCGTATCACTGGCGCAAAAGACAGGCGTCTATATTCACGTGTCTCGTCACAAGGAAGCAATCAATTCAAAGTTTTGCCGTCATCAGTGATGACACATGCCATGATGCTACACATGCCTGTTTTGCTCTCAATAATCCACAACTATATGAAGGAACAACTTAATCCTGACACACATGTTACTTATGTTTCTGATGGTGCATGCAGTCACTTCAAAAACAAGTACCAGTTGTTCGAGTTATGTCAGAAAGATCATATATTAACAAAGTGGATTTTTTCGGCCACAGGACATGGCAAGAACTCTTGTGACGGCGTTGGTGGCCTATTAAAGCATCAGGCTCCGCTCTACAACCTCAGAGCGGCAAGCTCAGCTGTGATTATGTCAGCATCCTAAATGGTGGTGCAAATGAGCGCGAAGCTTAAAAATGTCAAGCTGCTGTGTGCAAATGCAGACGAGCTAGAAACATTCCGTCAGTTTTAAGAAGAGCCAGTGGAAATCGTTTCCATGTGTTCCAGGCATACGTTCTTGGCATGTTTGGCTAAGCACATATGAGGGCACTGATCGTGGTCGTGTTTTGTTAGCATCACGTACTGCTAAATGTGACCTGCAAAAAGATGCAGCCATTTTGACCGCATCTCTTGTTTCACGCAGTCATCATCAAAATACCAGTGAGGGTACTTCAAGCTCATATGGTTTTTTTAGCGAGACCCAACACTTGCGTTGGAACATTTTCATGTTTGAGTTTATCTGCAAATATAGACAGATGTTTTGCAACTGAGTTACCGTGTCGACGATTTTCTCCATTAGAGCTGTGTTAGCAGGAGCATAAATGTGCCTTCATGGGTACGTATTTGTCACAGTGCTAAAACAGCCTTTCTTCACCAAATGTAGTCACGTTTACTCGCGTTTGAAGCTTATTGTCGCTTTCCCGTTCCGATTTCTAGATTTCTCAACTTATCAGCGCATTGTCGAAAAGCTCTGATTTGTACCACGAATATTGTCGCTAAAAACAAAATAATGCAACATGTCTTCCTATATTACTGTATGTTGGCCTTCGGTTGTCTATTTAGGAGATTTTAAGAAAAATCGAAGATGGGGTTTTTTATTATTCAAATTTCAGGGGAGTACACTTTAGCCAATATGATAAATTTGAGGCAATATATAAATATTTACATTTGCCCTACAGCAGCAATAATTTATATACCTAAGGAACACACTATATCCTTAAAACGTGCCAAGTTTGAAAATGCTGCTTGCATTAATTTCGGAGAAAAAAAATGGGAAATACGTAACTTATTTTAAACTGTCACAAAATTAGACATTTTTAGAAGCTATTTTCTTGAGGTCTACAAACTTGAAACCGTATGAATTCATTCTTCATTAGACATGCATTTCAGGTAAGAAATATCTTTCTTGAAGAAAAATTGGTGCCTCCGTGTTGGTGAAGTTTGATATTTTTTTTTTCTCGTAAGTTATGCCGTTAATATTAAAACGATGTTGACTTTTGGGCTACCTGGTGAGAGGTGCACAAAATATAAAATACTCAATGAAATTTAAAATATCAACTTTTGGACCAGTGTTGACCTCTCGTGGAGTCACCCCTCAGTGAAAAGAGCGTGTACAGCAAGACGCCTGCTTCGTTGTCATCCCAAAAACCGCCTGACCCACTAGCTGGAATCTACAAAACATTCCTATCATCGTTTTTTTTTTTATATATAAACACATGTCAATATATATATATATATATATATGCTGCTGTTTTGCAGCTTTTTTTTTCCTTACCCTTGCGTTTTCTTTTTTCTTTTAAAAAGGAAAAGGGGAATAAACTTGAAATTGGGCGCCAATGGTACTCTCTCTCAGCGCGAAAAATGCATTTGAATTTCCTTGCGATTCCCTTCGCGGCTGCAGGAGGCATTTTTTTTTTCAAAAAAACCTCCCTAAAAAAGTATTTATTATACATGGTGAGCTGTGTTTTTTTTTTTTCTGACAGCAAGTTAATTTGTGCTATGAAGGCATTCAATATAGTACATATACTTCTTTTTTGACTTCTTTTTTGCTGACTTGAGGTTCCATTTATGCCAGTGCGGCAGTCTGTCATTTCTTTTGTGGTATTGATTTGATATAGTGCAGTTTGGCCCTTTTCCTAGGAGCATTCTGATTCACTCCTTTTGAAGCGCCTGGTCGCTATTTATATTTGTGCTATATCTGTAACAAAAGCAACAGCTGCTTTTATACTTTTGTTTTGCAACACGCTTCAAACCTGGGGACAGCTGCAATCAAAAACCATTTTTATGCTACACAGTCTGTTACAACACGCTTTTGGTCGTTCCCATCATTGCATATGTTTTATAGTTAAAATAGGCTACATCTTTCATTTTACACTATGCGACACCACGGACCCGAGCTAACGGGGGAGTTTCGGCTCCCTCCCACGCCTAGCCGTGCGTGGCTTTGCCGTGTCCGGGGAAAAGGGGATCCTGGGGGTTGAGCTGACGCTGGGCAATTGGACCTTTAAGGCCCCCCGGGAGAGGCAACACACCCCTTTGGCCCCGGCTTCACGTAAACGGCACCCCTGGGCTGACCCACCCAGGGGAAATCGGCAGTCGCCTTTTCCTATCTCTCTCTCCCTACATCTTCGTCTTTATCTCTTACTGTTTATCTCTCCTGTCTTCTACTCTCTTCCGATTACTTCCAAACTTCCTGGCGGCTAGGGTTAACCCTGTGCAAATAGCCTACCTTGGTCTAGGCGCATTGGGTTATAGTGGCGTTGTACGGCTGGCGTCTGCAGTTTTCAGCATCTGTAAACTTGTAGCGTCCCCTCGTTGGGCTCCGTGGTGGGTGGCCGCCAACGCTGCCGAACAAAAATAAGACCGGCATGCATGGAGCATTCCCTCAACTGTCTGATCGTACCGGCCTAAAGCGGGTACGCACCGATGACATAAACTTCTTCACCAGCCAGTAAAACTTTTCCCCACTTCCACCGTCATTCACTGCGAGAGACAGGAAAGCAAGCCGGACCGTATCTCCTTTCGTAGTTGCCAGTGTCTTAATGAAACTCTCGGGGCTGGATACAAGTAAGCCAAATGGCTAGCGGAGACCTTCTTCTCGGAAATTTCGGACCAAGCACAATTGGATAAAGCTAGACAGCCCTCATCATCACACGGTTAGGTGGGACGTCCGATCACCGTAAACACCACACAGATTCCATGAACATAACTCGCGGAGTAGTATTATCTGATGCAGACTTACTTGAACTCACCGAAACCTGAACTTTTGGAAGGGTGGCATAAGGCCAAAATGTCAATAATGTACAGAGAATATAAAATCAAAGAGATAGGAAGGAGAATACAAACGAAACACTTGATACTCAAGTTTGCATCCAGTAAACTACCAGGATTCCATACAAACAGGGTACACTAAAAGACTATGGAAGCCCATTGCTTATGTTAAGCCTTTTTTTGTGACATAATAACGTCAAAGTGCCTGGAGGACAAGGACAATGGAAGAACGCAACACGAATGGTAACTTTCAACAAGTGGGTTTATTTGTCAATGGCTAAATGAGCACGACACTTGTTCACCACATTACCTCTCTTGTGCCCGGACAGCGGACTTTTTTTGCCTATTTTTCTGACTGATTTATGCCTTCAAGATCAATTTCGCAGACCAAATCATTCTTATTTTTTATTGACAATAAGCACAATTATTTATGCCGAAACCAGATCAATATTGCTGGACGCTGCGAATGCGGTTGTATGTTAACCGTTTCGAATGACACACAGCAAGTCGATAGAAGAAAGACAGACAGACCAAAATTTTTGCGTTGGGAGTTTTGCAAGAAAGACTGTCGTCTTTAAAACTTCAGATTGTCAAAGTCTTTAGTCTAGAGCTCTCGAAGTGCACCTTGTGATCATATCTTGATTTTGCTACACAAGGCCATGGGAATAATTTTCATTGAATCAAATGTTCAGTTGCTTTTTTATGCCATAGTGCAGTTTCCGGGTTTCTGTATGCTTGCATGTGTGGCTCCGAGTCTTTTTCTGTAAAATTTTTTTCTGTATCTGATCAAAACGCTGGCCCATATTTCAAAGTCATGTTGCATGGTCGAAAAACTAAAAGCGATGATCGAAAAGGTTGAAACCTCAGATGGGCACGTCGTGAGGGCTGTTATAGTACCTCATTTGTATTTGACTTCGTTAGTACTCTTCAGTTGACATGAACACGGAATTTAACTGTCGATTCTTAAGACCACTGATGATGAACCATTATTAAGCACAAAAGTGTGTAGCTTTATGGTAACTTCAACAAGGCAGGCTCACAGGAATATGCTGGCTGAAATTGATCAAAAAAGTGTAAAAAGAGTTTCACCAAGCTGGTGCTACTATCATTGCGGGAAATGTTGGCTTTAACCTAGATAAGTTTTTCTTTCATTTCATTTTAAAGCTTCAGTGATCAACAACCAATGTTTAGGGTATCTGCTTTCACAGCAACAAAAAATTTACACTCAGTGACCAATTGTGGAATAGTATTGTGCAAAATGCTGTGAAACATTTGTAATCAACATTGTTCTATTTGTGGCAACTATGCGATTCTGTGTTGCAAACAGTGGGAGGTGAGCACTACAGTGCTTCATGTTTGTGCTCTGTGGTTCATTGTGCATGCATGCACTTCTTGTTACGTGTGTCATGGCTGAATGTTTCGCTAGTTGCCATGTATGGAGCCCTGCTTTTCAGCATGGACTTGTTGAATTTCGAAACAGCACAAGATAAAGTTGAGATGGATAATAATACTGATATGCTAATTTGGAGCCCTAATTGCAGTGTGTAAATTAAAAGCAATGTCTACATATTGCTTATGGGATGACACCATAGTGAAACATTGAGCCTCTTTCACAAGGTAGTGTGACATATCATATCTCTTGCAACATTTCAGCATTTTGAAAATAATCTACTCAAATCTCGTAAAGGATGCCTAAATTTGTCTCTATAATGTCCTTTCATTTGCATTGGGAACTAAAAACACATTTTGGCCAGTTGTGGAATGCTTTAAAGTTTTTGCTAAGGTCTGACTGTAAAATAGAAAAAAGTGTGTTGAACACATACAAGCTTGGTACTGTACCGTACTCTCGTGATCGAATTGAAGCAAAGTCATTGTTTTCTTTACAGTGGCAAACTTGTTTAACATCATGTGACCATGTAATATATGAGTTGAAATTACACATGTTATTTTTATATTTATGCATAAATTTTTAAGTAAAAGCTCAAGCTAAGAATTGGTGAATCGTGTAATAATGCGGTTGTTTATTGACACTTTACTGAAGCAGATCAAAGCCGTAATTTTTTCAAAAAAAAAAATATTTCTTAGCTGTGTTGAAAGTTTCATGTTTTCTTTCTGGCGCACAAGAGAGTGGATGTTTCTAAGGCTACTTGTGCACACCTTTATGCAAGCTATTAGCCAGGCTAATTGATATGCATATTGTGAAACTTCTGTAAATTGAATGACCGAATGACCATAAAATCACACTAAATGCCCTCTACACTTTTCTACAGATAGCAATTTATTATTTTAGTTGCGTTTCGCATTACCAGCAGCCAGAATATTATGCTGAGCGTACTTTAATTTTTGGGCCCAAGAACTAATTCAAATCGCAAGCATGAAATTATTCGGATTCTATAATAATGAACTCTGTGTCAGGGCATTGCAGCAAAGGGGTTGTGGCCATGTCAGATGGCACTTTACCTGCCTTCGCAAGAGACACATTCGGCTCACAAAGTGACACTCAGATTAGTCATAATATAAAAAGTCTAAGTAAAAAATTGTTCTCGCTCTTATTAGAGTAACAAGCATATTTGAAGCAAAGCATTATTAACAGCACTGCTTTCAGTGGCACATTTATAATGCTATGTATTTGCTAAGTT
>NW_023608392.1:0-22959 GCF_013339725.1 Rhipicephalus microplus | reverse complement strand
AATTTTCTTGCTTGAAGCAAAGCTTATGTGCTTCTTTTCGCCTATATTCCTTTCGATGGTGTGTTCTACTGCAACCTAGAGTAAAAGCGCTAATGAAAGGAACGCCAGTGCATCGCCCGCACATCGTCCTCTTGGCCTAACGAATAAGGCATCGGTCTTCTAAACGGGGGATTGCGGGTTCGAGTCCCGCCGAGGGTTGGTTATCCTTTTTCATTAACAAAGGGTTTTGCTAGTTTTCTCGCTTGAACCAAAGCAAGTGCCTTTCCTTTTTTCCTATATTCCTTTCGATGGTGTGTTCTTCTGCAACCTAGAGTAAAAGCGCTAATGAAAGGAACGCCAGTGCATCGCTCGCACATCGCCCTCGTGCCCTAACGGATAAGGCATCGGTCTCCTAAACCGGGGATTGCGGAATCGAGTCCCGCCGAGGGTGAGTTATCCTTTTTCATTACCAAAGGGTTTCTGCTACAATTTTCTTGCTTGAAGCAAAGCATAAGCGCTCCTTTTCTCCTATATTCCTCTCGATGGTGTGTTTAACTGTATCCTAGAGTAAACGCGCTAATGAAAAGAACGCTAGTGCATCGCAAGCACATCGCCCTCGTGGCCTAACGGATAAGGCATCGGTCTCCTAAACCGGGGACTGCGGGTTCGAGTCCCGCCGAGGTTGGGATATCCTTTTTCATTATCAGAGGGTTTGTGCTACAGTTTTCTTGCTTGAAGCAAATCATATACTTTTCCTTTTCCCTTATATTCCTTTGGAGGATGTGTTCTACTGTAACCTAGAGTAAACGCGCTAATGAAAAGAACGCTAGTGCATCGCTCGCACATCGCCCTCTTGGCCTAACGAATAAGGCATCAGTCTTCTAAACGGGGGATTGCGGGTTCGAGTCCCGCCGAGGGTTGGTTATCCTTTTTCATTAACAAAGGGTTTTGCTAGTTTTCTCGCTTGAACCGAAGCAAGTGCATTTTCCTTTCTCCTATTTTCCTTTCGATGGTGTGTTTTTCTGTAACCTAAAGTAAAAGCGCTAATGAAAGGAACGCCAGTGCATCGCCCGCACATCACCCTCGTGGCCTAACGAATAAGGCATCGGTATTCTTAACCGGGGATTGCGAGTTCTACTCCGCCGAGTGTGGGTTATCCTTTTTCATTACCAAGGGTTTTTGCTACAGTTTTTTTGCTCTCTAATGAAAGGAACGACAGCGCATCGCTCGCACATCGCCCTCGTGGCCTAACGGATAAGGCATCAGTCTTCTAAACGGGGGATTGCGGGTTCGAGTCCCGCCGAGGGTGGGTTATCCTTTTTCATTACCATAGGGTTTCTGCTACAGTTTTCTTGCTTGAACCAAAGCATGTGCATTTCCCTTTCTCCTATATTAATTTCGATGGTGTGTTCTACTGTCCCCTAAAATAAAAGCGCTAATGAAAGGAACGTTGGTGCATCAATCGCACGTTGCTCTCGTGGCCTAACGGATAAGGCATCGGTATTCTTAACCGGGGATTGCGAGTTCGAGTCTCGCCGAGTGTGGGTTATCCTTTTTCATTACCAAGGGTTTTTGCTACAGTTTTTTTGCTTGAACCAAAGGATATGCATTTCCCTTTCTCCTATATTAATTTCGATGGTGTGTTCTACAGTCACCTAGAGTAAAAGTGCTAATGAAAGGAACGCCAGTGCACCGCACGCACATCGCCCTCGTGGCCTAACGGATAAGGCATCGGTCTCCTAAACCGGGGACTGCGGGTTCGAGTCCCGCCGAGGTTGGGATATCCTTTTTCATTATCAGAGGGTTTGTGCTACAGTTTTCTTGCTTGAAGCAAATCATATACGTTTTCCTTTTCCCCTATATTCCTTTCGATAGGTGTGTTCTACATGTACCCTAGGATAAACGCGCTGATGAAAAGGAACGCCCGTGCATCAGCTCCCACATCGCCTTGCGTGGCCTAACGGATAAGGCATCGGGATTCTAAACAGGGGATGCGGGGTCCGAGTGCTCGCGGAGGGTGGGTTTATCCCATTTTCAATACAAGGGTTTTGGCTAAGTTTCTCGCTTGAACGATGAGCATAGTGCAGTTTCCCTTTTCTCCTAGTATTCCTGTTCGAGGGTGTGTTCTACAGTAACCTAGAGTAAAAGCTGCTAATGACAAGGGAACGCCAGTGCAATCGCTCGCACATTGCCCTCGTGGCCTACCGAATAAGGCATCGGTCTTCTAAACGCGCGGATTGCGGGTGCTATGCCGCCGAGGGTGGGTTATCCTTTTTCATTACCAAGGGTTTTGCTACCAGTTTTCTTGCTTGAAGCAAAGCTATGCGTTTCCTTTTCCCTATATTCCTTTCGATGGTGTGTTCTACTGTAACCTAGAGTAAACGCGCTAATGAAAAGAACGCTAGTGCATCGCTCGCACATCGTCCTCTTGGCTTAACGAATAAGGCATCGGTCTTCTAAACGGGGGATGGCGGGTTCGAGTCCCGCCGAGGGTTGGTTATCCTTTTTCATTAACAAAGGGTTTTGCTAGTTTTCTCGCTTGAACCAAAGCAAGTGCCTTTCCTTTTTTCCTATATTCCTTTCGATGGTGTGTTCTTCTGTAACCTAAAGTAAAAGCGCTAATGAAAGGAACGCCAGTGCATCGCTCGCACATTGCCCTCGTGGCCTAACGGATAAGGCATCGGTCTTCTAAACCGGGGATTGCGGGTGCGAGTGCCGCCGAGGGTGGGTTATCCTTTTTCATTACCAAGGGTTTGTGCTACAGTTTTCTTGCTTGAAGCAAATCATATGCGTTTCCTTTTCCCCTATATTCCTTTCGATGGTGTGTTCTACTGTAACCTAGAGTAAACGCGCTAATGAAAGGAACGCCAGTGCATCGCTCCGCGACATCGCCTCGTGGCCTAACGTATAAAGGCATCGGTCTTCTAAACCGGGGATTGCGGGTTCGAAGTCCCGCAGAGGGTAGGTTATCTTTTTTACATTCACCGAAAAGGTTTCTTGCTACAGTTTTCCTTGCTTGAAGCAAAGCATTATGCCGTTCCTTTTCCCTAATATTCCTTTCGAATGGTGGTTGTCTACTGCAAGAACCTAGAGTAAAAGTGCTAATGAAAGGAAACGCCAGTGCATCGCTCGAACAGGTCGCCCCGTTGGCCTAAACAGATAAGGCATCGGGCTCCTAAACCGCAGGGAATGGCGGGTGTTCGAGTCCGCCGAGGTGGCGATATTCCTTTTCATTAACAAAGGTTTTGCTACAGTTTCTTGCTTGCAGCAAAGCAAATGCGTTTTCCTTTTCCCCTATATTCTTTTCGATGGTGTGTCTACTGTCAACTAGAGTAAACGCGCTAATGAAAGGAACGCCAGTGCATCACTCGCACATCGGCTACGTGGCCTAACGGATAAGGCATCGGCCCCCTAAACAGGGGATTGCGGGTTCGAGTCCCACGGAGGGTGGGTTATCCTTTTTTATTACCAAAGGGTTTCTCCGACAGTTTTCTTGCTTGAACCAAAGCATATGCATTTCCTTTTCCCCTATATTCCTTTCGATGATGTGTTCTACTGTAACCTAGAGTAAACGCGCTAATGAAAAGAACGCTAGTGCATCGCTCGCACATCGCCGTCTTGGCCTAACGAATAAGGCATCGGTCTTCTAAACGGGGGATTGCGGGTTCGAGTCCCGCCGAGGGTGAGTTATCCTTTTTCATTACCAAAGGGTTTCTGCTACAATTTTCTTGCTTGAACCAAAGCATGTGCATTTCCCTTTCTCCTATAATAATTTTGATGGTGTGTTCTACTGTAACCTAAAGTAAAAGCGCTAATGAAATGAACGTTAGTGCATCAATCGCACGTTGCTCTCGTGGCCTAACGGATAAGGCATCGGTCTTCTTAACCGGGAATCGGGTTCGAGTCCCGCCGAGGTGGGTTATCCTTTTTCAATACCAAGGGTTTCTGCAACAGTTTTCTTGCTTGAAGCAGGGCATATGCGTTTCCTTTTCTCCTATATTCCTTTCGATGGTGTGTTGTACAGTAACCTAGAGTAAAAGTGCTATTGAAAGGAACGACAGCGCATCGCTCGCACATCGCCCTCGTGGCCTAACGGATAAGGCATCGGTCTTCTAAACGGGGGATTGCGGGTTCGAGTCCCGCCGAGGGTGGGTTATCCTTTTTCATTACCATAGGGTTTCTGCCACAGTTTTCTTGCTTGAACCAAAGCATGTGCATTTCCCTTTCTCCTATATTAATTTCGATGGTGTGTTCTACTGTCCCCTAAAGTAAAAGCGCTAATGAAAGGAACGTTGGTGCATCAATCGCACGTTGCTCTCGTGGCTTAACGGATAAGGCATCGGTCTCCTAAACCGGGGACTGCGGGTTCGAGTCCCGCCGAGGTTGGGATATCCTTTTTCATTACCAAAGGGTTTCTGCGCAGTTTTCTTGCTTGAAGCAAAGCATGTGCATTTCCTTTCTCCTATATTCCTTGCGATGGTGTGTTCGTACTGTAACCTAGAGTAAAGCGCTAATTGAAAGGAACGCCAGTGCATCGCTCGCACATCGCCCTCGTGGCCTAACGGATAAGGCATCGGTCTTCTAAACCGGGGGATTGCGGGTTCGAGTCCCGCCGAGGGTGGGTTATCCTTTTTCATTACCAAAGGGTTTCTGCTACAATTTTCTTGCTTGAACCAAAGCATGTGCATTTCCCTTTCTCCTATATTAATTTCGATGGTGTGTTTTACTGTAACCTAAAGTAAACGCGCTAATGAAATGAACGTCAGGTGCATCGAATCGCACATTGCCCTCGTGGCCTAACGGATAAGGCATCGGTCTTCTTAAACCGGGGAATTGCGGGTTCGAGTCCGCCGAGGGTGGGTTATTCCTTTTTCATTACCAAGGGGTTCTGCTACAGTTTTCTTGCTTGAACCAAAGCATATGCATTTCCCTTTCTCCTATATTCCTTTCGATGGTGTGTTCTACTGCAACCTAGAGTAAAAGCGCTAATGAAAGGAACGCCAGTGCATCGCCCGCACATCGTCCTCTTGGCCTAACGAATAAGGCATCGGTCTTCTAAACGGGGGATTGCGGGTTCGAGTCCCGCCGAGGGTTGGTTATCCTTTTTCATTAACAAAGGGTTTTGCTAGTTTTCTCGCTTGAACCAAAGCAAGTGCCTTTCCTTTTTTCCTATATTCCTTTCGATGGTGTGTTCTTCTGCAACCTAGAGTAAAAGCGCTAATGAAAAGAATGCCAGTGCATCGCTCGCACATCGCCCTCGTGCCCTAACGGATAAGGCATCGGTCTCCTAAACCGGGGATTGCGGAATCGAGTCCCGCCGAGGGTGAGTTATCCTTTTTCATTACCAAAGGGTTTCTGCTACAATTTTCTTGCTTGAAGCAAAGCATAAGCGCTCCTTTTCTCCTATATATTCTCCTTCGATGGGGGTGTTCTAAAACTGTAAGCCTAAGTAAAAGCGCAAGGAAAAGAACGCTAGTGCACGCTCGCATATCCGGCCCTCGTGGCCTAACGGAATAAGGCACAGGTTGTCTAAACCGGGGGATTGCGGGGTGCGAGGGCCGCCGAGGGTGGGTTATCCTTTTTCATTAACCATAGGGTTGCTGCTACAGTTTTCTTGCTTGAAGGGAGCAAGAGCATATGCAGTTCCTTTTCCCTATAGTTCCTTTCGATGGTGGGTTCGACTGTAAACCTAGAAGTAAAAGCGCTGAATGAAAGGACGCCAGTGCATCATCAGCATCGCACATTCGCCTGCAAGTGGCCTAACGGCAGAAGGCATCGGTCTTCTAAACCGTGGGATTACGGGGTGCGGAGTGCCCAGGCCGAGGGTGGGTTAAACTCTTTTACATTAACAAAGCGGTTTGTGCTCCAAACAGTTTCTTGCTTGAAGCCAAGAGCTAATGCAGTTTCCTTTTCCCCTATATTCCTTCGATGGATGGGTCTACATGTAACCTAGAGTAAAAGTGCTATTGAAAGGAACGCCAGTGCATCCCTCGCACATCGGCTACGTGGCCTAACCGATAAGGCATCGGCCTCCTAACCAGGGGATTGCGCGTTCGAGTCCCGCGGAGGGTTTGTTATCCTTTTTTATTAACAAAGGGTTTCTCCCACAGTTTTCTTGCTTGAACCAAAGCATATGCATTTCCCTTTCCCCTATACTTCTTTCGATGGTGTGTTCTACTGCAACCAAGAGCAAAAGCGCTAATGAAAAGAACGCTAGTGCTACGCTCGCACATCGCCCTCGTGGCCTAACGAATAAGGCATCGGTCTTCCAAACCGGGATTGCGGATTCGAGTCCCGGCGAGGGTGGGTTATCCTTTTTCAATACCAAGGGTTTCTGCAACAGTTTTCTTGCTTGAACCAAAGCATGTGCATTTCCCTTTCTCATATATTAATTTCGATGGTGTGTTCTACAGTAACCTAGAATAAAAGTGCTGATGAAAGGAACGCCAGTGCATCGCTCGCACACGCCCTCGTGGCCTAACGAATAAGGCATCGGTCTTCTAAACCGGGATGGCGGTCGGTCCCCGCCGAGGGTGGGTTATCCTTTTTCATTACCAAAGGGTTTCTCACAGTTTTCTTGCTTGAAGCAAGCATATGCGTTTCCTTTCTCCTATATTCCTTTCGATGGTGTGTTCTACTGTAACCTAGAGTAAAGCGCTAATGAAAGGAACGCCAGCATCATCGTCGCACATCGCCTCGTGTGCCTAACGAATAAGGCATCGGTCTTCTAACCGGGATGCGGGTTCGAGTCCCGCCGAGGTGGGTTATCTTTTTCATTAACAAAATGTTTCTGCTACAGTTTTCCTGCTTGCAGCAAGCAATTGCGTTTTCTTTTCCCATATATTCTTTCGATGGTGTGTTCTACTGCAACCTAGAGTAAAAGCAGCTAATGAAAAGGAACGGCCAGTGCATCACTCGCACATCGCCCTCGTGGCCTAACGGATAAGGCATCGGTCTCCTAAACCGGGGAGGGCGGGGTCGAGTCCCGCCGAGGGTGGGTTATTCTTTTTCATTACCAGGGGTTTCTTCTTCAGTTTTCTTGCTTGAAGCAAAGCATGTGCGTTTCCTTTTCCCCTATATTCCTTCGGAAGATGTGTTCTACTGCAACCTAGAGTAAAAGCGCTAATGAAAGGAACGCCAGTGCATCACTCGCACATCGGCTTCGTGGCCTAACAGATAAGGCATCGGTCTTCTAAACCGGGGACTGCGGGTTCGAGTCCCGCCGAGGGAGGTTATTTTTTTTTCATTCACAGAAAATTTCTGCTACAGTTTTCTTGCTTGAAGCAAATTATATGCGTTTCCTTTTCCCCTATGTTCCTTTGGATGATGTGTTCTACGGTAACCTAGAGTAAACGTGCTAATGAAAAGAACGCTAGTGCATCGCTCGCACATCTCCCTCATGGCGTAACGAATAAGGCATCGGTCTTCTAACCGGGGGATTGCGGGTTCGAGTCCCGCCGAGGGTGGATTATCCTTTTTCATTGACAAAGGGTTTTGCTACAGTTTTCTTTCTTGAACCAAAGCATGTGATTTCCCTTTCTCCTATATTACTTTTGATGGTGTGTTCTACTATAACCTAAAGTAATAGCGCTAATAAAACGAACGCCAGTGCATCGATCGCACATTGCTCTCGTGGCCTAACGGATAAAAAATCGGTCTTCTTAACCGGGGATGGCGGGTTCGAGTCCTGCCGAGGGTGGGTTATCCTTTTTCATTACCAAGGGTTTGTGCTACAGTTTTCTTGCTTGAAGCAAAGCATATGCGTTTCCTTTTCCCCTATATTCCTTTCGATGTTGTGTTCTATTGTAACCTAGACTAAACGCGCCAATGAAAGGAACGCCAGTGCATCACTCGCACATCGCCTTCGTGGCCTAACATAAGGCATCAGTCTTCTAAACCGGGAATTGCGGGTTAGAGTCCCGCCGAGGGTGGGTTATCCTTTTTTACTAACAAAGGGTTTCTCCCACAGTTTCCTTGCTTGAACCAAAGCATATGCATTTTCTTTTCCCCTATATTCTTTTCGATTGTGTGTTTTACTGTAACCTAGAGTAAATGCGCTAATAAAAGAAACCCCACGGCATCACTAGCACATCGGATTCGTGGCCTAACGGATAAGGCATCGGTATTCTAAACAGGGGATTGCGGGTTCGAGTCCCGCTGAGGGTGGGTTACCCTTTTTATTAACAAAGGGTTTCTCCCAAAGTTTTCTTGCTTGAACCAAAGCATATGCATTTCCTGTTCCCCTATATTCCTTTCGATGATGGGTTCTACTGTAACCTAGAGTAAACGCGCTAATGAAAAGAACGCTAGTGCATCGCTCGCACATCGCCCTCATGGCCTAAGGAATAAGGCATCGGTCTTCTAAACGGGGGATTACGGGTTCGAGTCCCGCCGAAGTTGGGTTATCCTTTTTCACTAACAAAGGGTTTTGCTACAGTTTTCTTGCTTGAAAGCAAACCATATGCTGGTTCCTTTCTCCCTATATTCCTTCGATGGTGGTGCTACTAGTAACCTAAATTAAAGGTGGCTAACTAAAGGAACGCACAGTTAGCATCGCTCGGCACAGTCGCCTCGTGGCCTAACGGATAGGCATCTGTCTTCCTAAACCGGGATTGCGGGTTCGAGTCCCGCGAGGGTGGGGATATCCTTTTTTCATTACAAGGGATTTCTGCTAACAGTTATCTTTGCTTGCAAGCAGACATATGCTGTTTCTATTCCCTATATCCTTTCGATGGGTGTGTTCTGACTGCAACCTAGAGTAAAAGCGCTAATGAAACGCAACGCCAGTGCATCGCCCGCACATCGCCCTCGTGGTCCTAACGGATAAGGCATCGGTCTCCTAAACCGGGATTGCGGGTTCGAGTCCCGCCGAGGGGTGGGTTATTCTTTTCATTACCAAAGGGTTTGTGCTACAGTTTTCTTGCTTGAAGCAAAAGAATATGCGTTTCCTTTTTCCCCTATATTCCTTTCGATGTGTGTTCTACTGCAACCTAGAGTAAAAGCCCTAATGAAAGGAACGCCAGTGCATCGCCCGCACATCGCCCTCGTGGCCTAACGATAAGGCATCGGTCTTCTAAACCGGGGGTTGCGGGTTCGAGTCCCGCCGAGGTGGGTTATCCTTTTTCAATACCAAGAGTTTCTGCAACAGTTTTCTTGCTTGAAGCAGAGCATATGCAGTTTCCTTTCTCCTATATTCCTTTCGATGGTGTGTTCGACTGCAACCTAGCGTAAAAGCGCTAATGAAAGGAACGCCAGTGCATCGCCCGCACATCGCCCTCGTGGCCTAATGGATAAGGCATGGTCTGCTAAACCGGGGATTGCGGTTCGAGTCCCGCCGAGGGTGGGTTATCCTTTTCATTAACAAAGGTTTCTGCTACAGTTTTCTTGCTTGAAGCAAAGCATATGTGCTTCTTTTGCGCTATATTCCTTTCGATGTTGTGTTTCTACTGTAACCTAGAGTAAACGCGCTAATGAAAGGAGCGCCAGTGCATCAGTCGCACATCGGCTACGTGGCCTAACGGATAAGGCATCGGCCCCTAAACAGGGGATTGCGGGTTCCAGTCCCGCGGAGGGTGGGTTATCCATTTTTATTAACAAAGGGTTTCGGCAACCGTTTTTTTGCTTGAAGCAGTGCATATGCGTTTCCTTTTCCCCTATATTCCTTTCGATGGTGTGTTCTACAGTAACCTAGAGTAAACGCGCTAATGAAAAGAACGCTAGTGCTACGCTCGCACATCGCCCTCATGGCCTAACGAATAAGGCATCGGTCTTCTAAACGGGGGATTGCGGGTTTGAGTCCCACCAAGGGTGGGTTATCCTTTTTCATTAACAAAGGGTTTCTGCTACAGTTTTCTTGCTTAAAGCAAAGCGTATGCGTTTCCTTTTCCCCTATATTTCTTTCGATGGTTTGTTCTACTGCAATCTGGAGTAAACGTGCTAATGAAAAGAACGCTAGTGCATCGCCCGCACATCGCCCTCGTGGCCTAACGGATGAGGCATCGGTCTTCTAAACCGGGGACTGTGGGTTCGAGTCCCGCCGAGGGTGGATTATCCTTTTTTATTAACAATGGGTTTTGTTACAGTTTTCTTGCTTGAACCAAAGCATGTGATTTCTCTATCTCCTATATTACTTTCGATTGTGTGTTTTACTGTAACCTAGAGTAAAAGCGCTAATGAAAGGAACGCCAGTGCATCGCCCGCACATCGCCCTCATGGCCTAACGGATAAGGCATCGGTCTCCCTAACCGGGGATTGCGGGTCCGAGTACCGCCGAGGGTAGGTTATTTTTTTTTCATTCACCGAAAAGGTTTCTGCTACAGTTTTTTTGCTTGAAACAAAGTTTATGCGCTTTTTTGCCCCTATATTCTATTCGATGTTGTGTTCCACTGTAACCTATAGTAAACGCGCTAATGAAAGGAACTTAATGGCAGCAATCGCACATCGGCTTCGTGGCCTAACGATAAGGCATCGGTCCTTCTAAACAGGGGATTGCGGGTTCGAGTCCCGCGAGGGTGGGTTATCCTTTTTATTACAAAGGGTTTCTGCTACAGTTTTTTGCTTGAAGCCAAAGCATATGCAGTTTCCTTTTCCCTATATTCCTTTCGATGTGTGTTCTACATGTAACCTAGAGTAAACGCGCTAATGAAAAGAACGCTAGTGCATCGCTCGCACATCGCCCTCATGGCCTAACGAATAAGGCATCGGTCTTCTAAACGGGGGATTGCGGGTTTGAGTCCCACCAAGGGTGGGTTATCCTTTTTCATTAACAAAGGGTTTCTGCTACAGTTTTCTTGCTTGAACCAAAGCATGTGCATTTCCCTTTCTCCTATATTAATTTCGATGGTGTGTTCTACTGTAACCTAAAGTAAAAGCGCTAATGAAAAGAACGTTAGTGCATCAATCGCACGTCGCTCTCGTGGCCTAACGGATAAGGCATCGGTCTTCTAAACCGGGGTTTGCGGGTTCGAGTCCCGCCGAGGGTGGGTTATCCTTTTTCAATAGCAAGAGTTTCTGCAACAGTTTTCTTGCTTGAAGCAGAGCATATGTGTTTCCTTTTCCCCGATATTCCTTCCGATGGTGTGTTCTATTGCAACCTAGAGAAAAGCGCTAATGAAAGGAACGCCAGTGCATCACACGCACATCGCTCTCGTGGCCTAACGGATAAAGCATTGGTCTCCTAAACCGGGGATTGCGGGTTCGAGTCCGGCGGAGGGTGGGTTGTCCTTTCTATTAACAAAGGGTTTGTGCTACAGTTTTCCTGCATGAAGCAAAGAATATGCGTTTCCTTTTCCCCTATATTCCTTTCGATGGTGTGTTCTACTGTAGCCTAAATTAAAAGCGCTAATGAAAGGAACGCCAGTGTATCGCTCGCACATCGCCTTCGTGGCCTAACGAATAAGGCATCGGTCTTCTAAACCGAGGTTTGCGGGTTCGAGTCCCGCCGAAGGTGGGTTATCCTTTTCATTAACAAGGGTTTCTGGCTACAGTTTTCTTGCTTGAACGCAAAGCATAGCATTTCCTTTTCCCCTATTCCTTTCGATGGTGTGTTCTACTGTAACCTAGAGTAAAGCGCTAATGAAAGGAACGCCAGTGCATCGCTCGCACATCGCCTCGTGGCCTAACGAATAAGGCATCGGTCTTCTAAAACCGGGATGGCGGGTTCGAGTCCCGCCGAGGGTGGGTTATCCTTTTTTCACTAACAAACGGGTTTCTGCCACAGTGTTTCTTGCTTGAACGCAAAGCATATGCGTTTTCTTTCCCCTATATTCCTTTCGATGGTGTGTTCTACTGCAGTAGAGTAAAAGCGCTAATGAAAGGAACGCCAGTGCATCGCCCGCACATCGCCTCTCGTGGACTAACGGAATAGGCGAGTCGGTCTTCTAAACCGGGGATTGCGGGTTCGAGTCCCGCGAGGGTGGGTTATCCTTTTTCATTAACAAAGGGTTTGTGCTACAGTTTTCCTGCGTGAAGCAAAGAATATGCGTTTCCTTTTCCCTATATTCCTTTCGATGGTGTGTTCTACTGTAACCTAGAGTAAAAGCGCTAATGAAAGGAACGCCAGTGCATCGCTCGCACATCGCCCTCGTGGCCTAACGGATAAGGCATCGGTCTTCTAAACCGGGATTGCGGGTTCGAGTCCCGCCGAAGGTGGGTTATCCTTTTTTACTAACAAAGGGTTTCTCCCACAGTTTTCTTGCTTGAACCAAAGGCATATGCATTTCTTTCCCCTATATTCCTTTCGATGGTGTGTTCTACTGTAACCTAGAGTAAAAGCGCTAATGAAAGAACGCCAGTGCATCGGCTCGCACATCGCTCTGTGGCCTAACGGAATAAGGCATCGGTCTTCTAAACGGGGGATTGCGGGTTCGAGTCCCGCCAAGGGTGGGTTATTCTTTTTCATTACCAAAGGGTTTGTGCTACAGTTTTCTTGCTTGAAGCAAAGCATATGCGTTTCTTTTCCCCTATATTCCTTTCGATGTGTGTTCTACGTAACCTAGAGTAAAAGCGCTAATGAAAGGAACGCCGAGTGCATCGCTCGCACATCGCCCTCTGGCCTAAACGGATAAGGCATCGGTCTCCTAAACGGGGGATTGCGGGTTCGAGTCCCGCCGAGGGTGGGATTATCTTTTTCATTAACAAAGGGTTTCTGCTACAGTTTCTTGCTTGAACCAAAGCTTGATTTCCCTTTCTTCCCTATATTACTTTCGATGGTGTGTTCTACTGCTAACCTAGAGTAAAAGCGCTAATGAAAGGAACGCCAGTGCATCGCTCGCACATCGCCCTCGTGGCCTAACGGATAAGGCATCGGTCTTCTAAACCGGGGATTGCGGGTGCGAGTGCCGCCGAGGGTGGGTTATCCTTTTTCATTACCAAGGGTTTGTGCTACAGTTTTCTTGCTTGAAGCAAAGCATATGCGTTTCCTTTTCCCCTATATTCCTTTCGATGTTGTGTTCTACTGTAACCTAGAGTAAACGCGCTAATGAAAGGAACGCCAGTGCATCACTCGCACATCGCCTTCGTGGCCGAACATAAGGCATCAGTCTTCTAAACCGGAAATTGCGGGTTCGAGTGCCGCGGAGGGTAAGTTATTCTTTTTTACTAACAAAGGGTTTCTCGCAGTTTCCTTGCTTGAACCAAAGCATATGCATTTTCTTTTCCCCGATATTCTTTTCGATTGTATGTTTTACTGTAACCTAGAGTAAAAGCGCTAACGAAAGGAACGCCAGTGCACCGCCCGCACATAGTCCTCGTGGCCTAACGGATAAGGCATCGGTCTCCTAAATCGGGGACTGCAGGTTCGAGTCCCGCCGAGGGTAGGTTATTTTTTTTTCATTCACCGAAAAGGTTTCTGCTACAGTTTTCTTGCTTGAAGCAAAGCTTATGCGCTTCTTTTCCCCTATATTCCTTTCGATGTTGTGTTCTACTGTAACCTAGAATAAACGCGCTAATGAAAGGAACCCCATGGCATCACTCGCACATCGGCTTCGTGGCCTAACGGATAAGGCATCGGGCATCTAAACAGGGGGCTTGCACGTTCGAGTCCCGCGGAGGGTGGGTGTCCTTTTATTAACAAAGGGTTTTCTCCCAAAGTTTTCTTGCTTGAACCAAAGCATATGCATTTCCTTTTCCCCTATATTCCTTTCGATATGGGTTCTACTGTAACCTAGAGTGAACCGCGCTATGAAAAGAACGCTAGTGCATCGCTCGCACATCGCCTCATGGCCTAACGAATAAAGGCATCGCTCTTCTAAACGGGGATTGCGGGTCGAGTCCCGCCGAGGGTGGGCTTCACCTTTTTCATTAACAAAGGGTTTTGACTACAGTTTCTTGCTTGAAGCATGTGCATTTCCCTTCTCCCATATTCCTTTCGAGGGTGTGTTTGCTATTGTAACCGATAGTCGAAAAGCGCTACTTGAAGGAACCCAGTGCATCGCTCGCCCATTGCCCTCGTGGCCTAACGGATAAGGCATCGGTCTTCTAAACCGGGGATATCGGGTTCGAGTGCCGCCAAGGGTGGGTTATTCTTTTTCATTAACAGTGGTTTGTGCTACAGTTTTTTTGCTTGAACCAAAGCATATGGATTTCCTTTTCCCCTATATTCCTTTCGATGGTGTGTTTTACTGTAACCTAGAGTAAAAGCGCTAATGAAAAGAACGCCAGTGCATCGCTCGCACATCGCCCTCGTGGCCTAACGGATAAGGCATCGGTCTTCTAAACTCGGGATTGCAGGTTCGAGTCCCGCCGAGGATGGGTTATCCTTTTTTACTAACAAAGGGTTTCTCCCACAGTTTTCTTGCTTGCAGCAAAGCAAATGTGTTTTCTTTTCCCCTATATTCCTTTCGATGGTCTGTTCTACTGCAACCTAGAGTAAAAGCGCTAATGAAAGGAACGCCAGTGCATCAATCGCACATTTGCTCTCTTGGCCTCCCGGATAAGGCATCGGTCTTCTTAACCGGGGATATCGGGTTTGAGTCCCGCCGAGTGAGGGTTATCCTTTTTCATTACCAATGGTTTGTGCTACAGTTTTCTTGCTTGAAGCAAAGCATGTGGATTTCCCTTTCTCCTATATTCCTTCCGATGATGCGTTCTACTGTAACCTAAATTAAAAGCGCTAATGAAAGGAACGCCAGTGCGTTGCTCGCCCATTGCCCTCGTGGCCAAACGGAGAAGCATCGGTCTTCTAAACCGGGGATATCGGGTTCGAGTGCGGCCGGGGTTGGGTTATCCTTTTTCATTACCAAGAGTTTCTGCCACAGTTTTCTTGCTTGAAGCAGAGCATATGTGTTTCCTTTTCCCCTATATTCCTTTCGATGGTGTGTTCGACTGCAACCTAGAGTAAAAGCGCTAATAAAAGGAACGCCAGTGCATCACCCGCACATAGCCCTCGTGGCCTAACGGATAAGGCATCGGTCTCCTAAACCGGGGATTTCGAGTTCGAGTCCCGCCGAGGGTAGGTTCTTTTTTTCATTCACAGAAAAGGTTTCTGCTACAGTTTTCTTGCTTGAAGCAAAGCATGTGGATTTCCCTTTCTCCTATATTCCTTTCGATGGTGCGTTCTACTGTAACCTAAATTAAAAGCGCTAATGAAAGGAACGCCAGTGCATCGCTCGCACATCGCCTTCGTGGCCTAACGGTTAAGGCATCGGTCTTCTAAACCGAGGTTTGCGGGTTCGAGTCCCGCTGAAGGTGGGTTATCCTTTTTCATTACTAAGAGTTTCTGCCACAGTTTTCTTGCTTGAAGCAGAGCATATGTGTTTCCTTTTCCCCTATATTCCTTTCGATGGTGTGTTCGACTGCAACCTAGAGTAAAAGCGCTAATGAAAAGAACGCTAGTGCATCGGTCGCACATCGCTCTTGTGGCCTAACGAATAAGGCATCGGTCTTCTAAACGGGGGATTGCGGGTTCGAGACCCGCCGAGGGTGCGTTATCCTTTTTCATTACCAAAGGTTTCTGCTTCAGTTTTCTTGCTTGAAGCAAAGCATATGCGTTTCCTTTTCTCCTATATTTTTTTCGATGGTGTGTTTTACTGTAACCTAGAGTAAACGCGCTAATGAAAGGAACGCCAGTGCATCGCCCACACATCGCCCTCGTGGTCTAACGGATAAGGCATCGGTCTCCTAAACCGGGGATTTTGAGTTCGAGTCCCGCCGAGGGTAGGTTCTTTTTTTTGATTCACAGAAAAGGTTTCTGCTAAAGTTTTCTTGCTTGAAGCAAAGCATATGCGCTTCTTTTCCCCTATAATCCTTTCGATGTTGTGTTCTACTGTAACCTAGAGTAAACGTGCTAATGAAAGGAACGCCAGTGCATCATCCGCACATCGCCTTCGTGGCCTAACGGATAATGCATCAGTTTTCTAAACCGGGGATTGCGGGTTCGAGTCCCACCGAGGGTTTGTTATTCTTTTTTAATAACAAAGGGTTTTTCCCACAGTTTTCTTGCTTGAACCAAAGCATATGCTTTCCTTTCCTCCTATATTCCTTTCGATGGTGTGTTTTACTGCAACCTATAGTAAAAGCGCTAATGAAAGGAACGCCAGTGCATCGCTCGCACATCGCCTCGTGGCCTAACGAATAAGGCATCGGATTCTAAACGGGGATTGCGGGTTCGAGTCCCGCCGAGGGTGGGTTATCCTTTTCATTAACAAAGGTTTCTGCTACAGTTTTCTTGCTTGAAGCAAAGCATATGCGTTTCCTTTTCCTATATCCTTTCGTGGTGTTGTGTCTACTGTAACCTAGAGTAAACGCGCTAAATGAAAGGAAACGGCTGCATGTGCATCGCTCGCACATCGCCCTCGTGGCCCTAACGATAAGGCAATCGGTCTCTAAAACCGGGATTCGAGGTTCGAGTCCCGCCGAGGCGTAGGTTATCTTTGTTTACATTAACAGAAAATGTTTCTGCTAACCAGTTTTCTTGCTTGAAGCAAAGCAATACGCTTTCTTTTCCCCTATAGTCCTTCGATTGGTGTGTTCTACTGCAACCTAGAGTAAAAGCGCTAATGAAAGGAACGCCAGTGCATCGCTCGCACATCGCCCTTCGTGGCCTAACGATAAGGCATCGGTCTTCTAAACCGGGGGATTGCGGGTTCGAGTCCCGCCGAGGGTGGGTTATCCTTTTTCATTAACAAAGGGTTCTGCTACAGTTTTCTTGCTTGAAGCAAAGCATATGCATTTCCTTTCTCCTATATTCCTTTCGATGTGTGTTTTACTGTAACCTAGAGTAAAAGCGCTAATGAAAGGAACGCCAGTGCATCGGTCGCACATCGCTCTGTGGCCTAACGGATAAGGCGTCGGTCTCCTAAACCGGGGGATTGCGGTTCGAGTCCCGCCGAGGGTGGGTTATCCTTTTTCATTACACAAAGGTTTCTGCTACAGTTTTCTTGCTTGAAGCAAAGCATATGCGTTTCCTTTTGCCCTATATTCCTTTCGATGTTGTGGTCTACATTAACCTAGAGTAAACGCGCTAATGAAAGGAACGCCAGTGCATCGCTCGCACATCGCCCTCGTGGCCTAACGGATAAGGCATCGGTCTTCTAAACGGGGATTGCGGGTTCGAGTCCCGCCGAGGGTGGGTTATCCTTTTTCATTACCAAAGGGTTCTGCTACAGTTTTCTTGCTTGAAGCAAAGCATAGTGCTTTCCTTTCTCCTATATTCCTTTCGATGGTGCGTTCTACTGTAACCTAAAGTAAAAGCGCTAATGAAAGGAACGCCAGTGCATCGCTCGCACATCGCCCTCGTGGCCTAACGGATAAGGCATCGGTCTTCTAAACGGGGATTGCGGGTTCGAGTCCCGCCGAGGGTGGGTTATCCTTTTTCATTACCAAAGGGTTTCTGCTACAGTTTTCTTGCTTGAAGCAAGCATATGGCGTTTCCTTTCTCCTATATTCCTTTCGATGGTGTGTTCTACTGTAACCTAGAGTAAAAGCGCTAATGAAAGGAACGCCAGTGCATCGCCCGCACATCGCCCTCGTGGCCTAACGGATGAGGCATCGGTCTCCTACACCGGGGATTTCGAGTTCGAGTCCCGCCGAGGGTAGGTTCTTTTTTTCATTCACAGAAAAGGTTTCTGCTACAGTTTTCTTGCTTGAAACAAACATGTGGATTTCTCTTTCTCCTATATTCCTTTCGATGGTGCGTTCTACTGTAAGCTAAATTAAAAGCGCTAATGAAAGGAACGCCAGTGCATCGCTCGCACATCGCCTTCGTGGCCTAACGGTTAAGGCATCGGTCTTCTAAAGCGAGGTTTGCGGGTTCGAGTCCCGCTGAAGGTGGGTTATCCTTTTTCATTACCAAGAGTTTCTGTCACAGTTTTCTTGGTTGAAGCAGAGCATATGTGTTTCCTTTTCCCCTATATTCCTTTCGATAGTGTGTTCGACTGCAACCTAGAGTAAAAGCGCTAATGAAAAGAACGCCAGTGCATCGGTCGCACATCGCTTTGTGGACTAACGAATAAGGCATCGGTCTTCTAAACGGGGGATTGCGGGTTCGAGACCCGCCGAGGGTGGGTTATCCTTTTCCATTACCAAAGGTTTCTGCTTCAGTTTTCTTGCTTGAAGCAAAGCATATGCGTTTCCTTTTCTCCTATATTTTTTTCGATGGTGTGTTTTACTGTAACCTTGAGTAAACGCGCTAATGAAAGGAACGCCAGTGCATCGCCCGCACATCGCCCTCGTGGCCTTAACGGATAAGGCATCGGTCTCCTAAACCGGGAATTTCGAGTTCGAGGCCCGCCGAGGGTAGGTTCTTTTTTTCATTCACAGAAAAGGTTTCTGCTAAAGTTTTCTTGCTTGAAGCAAGCATATGCTCTTCTTTTCCCCGATATTCCTTTTGATGTTGTGTTCTATGGCAACCTATAGTAAAAGCGCTAATGAAAGGATAACGCCAGTGCATCACTCGCACATCGCTCTCGTGGCCTATCGGATAAGGCATCGGTCTTCTAAACCGGGATTGCGGATTCGAGTCCGGCAGAGGGTGGGTTATTCTTTTTTCATTAACAAAGGGGTTCTGCTACAGTTTTCTGGCTTGAACCAAAGCATATGCATTTCCTTTTCCCCTATATTCCATTTCGATGGTGTGTTTCTACTGTAACCTAGAGTAAAAGCGCTAATGAAAAGGAACGCCAGTGCATCGCTCGCACATCGCCCTCTTGGCCTAACGAATAGGCATCGGTCTTCTAACGGGGGATTGCGGGTTCGAGTCCCGCCGAGGGTGGGTTATCCTTTTCATTAACAAAGGGTTTTGCTAACAGTGTCTTGCTTGACCAAAAGCATGTCATTTCCCTTTCTCCTATATTCCTTTCGATGGTGTGTTCTACTGTAACCTAAGAGTAAACGCGCTAATGAAAGGAACGCCAGTGCATCGCTCGCACATTGCCCTCGTGGCCTAACGATAAGGCATCGGTCTTCTAACCGGGGATTGCGGGTGCGAAGTGCCGCCGAGGGTGGGTTATCTTTTTCATTACAAAGGTTTTTGCTACAGTTTTCTTGCTTGAAGCAAAGCATATGCGTTTTCTTTTCCCCTATATTCCTTTCGATGATGGTTCTACAGTAACCTGGAGTAACGTGCTAACGAAAGGAAAGCCAGTGCATCGCTCGCACATCGCCCTCGTGGCCTAACGGATAAGGCATCGGTCTTCTAAACCGGGGATTGCGGTTCGAGACCCGCCGAGGTTGGGTTATTCTTTTTCATTACCAAAGGTTTCTGCTTCAGTTTTCTTGCTTGAAGCAAAGCATATGCGTTTCCTTTTCTCCTATATTTTTTCGATGGTGTGTTTTACTGTAACCTAGAGTAAACGCGCTAATGAAAGGAACGCCAGTGCATCGCCCGCACATCGCCCTCGTGGCCTAACGGATAAGGCATCGGTCTCCTAAACCGGGAATTTCGAGTTCGAGGCCCGCCGAGGGTAGGTTCTTTTTTTCATTCACAGAAAAGGTTTCTGCTAAAGTTTTCTTGCTTGAAGCAAAGCATATGCGCTTCATTTACCCTATATTCCTTTCGATGTTGTGTTCTATTGCAACATAGAGTAAAAGCGCTAATGAAAGGAACGCCAGAGCATCACTCGCACATCGCTCTCGTGGCCTATCGGATAAGGCATCGGTCTTCTAAACCGGGGATTGTGGATTCGAGTCCGGCATAGGGTGGGTTATCCTTTTTCATCACCAAGGATTTCTGCTAGAGTGTTCTTGCTTAAAGCAAACCATATGCGTTTCCTTTTCCCCTATATTCTTTTCGATGGTGTGTTTTACTGTAACCTAGAGTTAAAGTGCTAATGAAAGGAACGCCAGTGCATCTCTCGCACATTGCCCTCGTGGCCTAGTGGATAAGGCATCGGTCTCCTAAACAGGGATTGCGGGTTCGAGTCCCACCAACGCTGAGTTACTCTTTTTCATTAACAAAGGGTTTGTGCTACAGTTTTTCTGCGTGAAGCAGAGAATATGCGTTTCCTTTTCCCCTATATTCCTTTCGATGGTGTGTTCTACTGCAACCTAGAGTAAAAGCGCTAATGAAAGGAACGCCAGTGCACCGCCCGCTATCGCCCACGTGGCCTAACGGATAAGGCATCGGTCTCCTAAACCGGTGACTGCGGGTTCGAGTCTCGCCGAGGTTGGGATATCCTTTTTCATTACCAAAGGGTTTTTGCTACAGTTTTCTTGCTTGAACCAAAGCATGTGCATTTCCTTTTCTCCTATATTCCTTTCGATGGTGTGTTCTATTGTAACCTAAAGTAAAAGCGCTAATGAAAGGAACGCCAGTGCCTCGCTCGCCCATTGCCCTCGTGGCCTAAGGGATAAGGCATCGGTCTTCTAAACCGGGGATATCGGGTTCGAGTGCGGCCGAGGGTGGGTTATCCTTTTTCAATACCAATGATTTGTGCTACAGTTTTCTTGCTTGAAGCAAAGCATGTGGATTTCCCTTTCTTCTATATTCCTAGCGATGGTGCGTTCTACTATAACCTAAATTAAAAGCATTAATAACAAGAACGCCAGTGCATCGCTCGCACATCGCCCTCGTGGCCTAACGGATAAGGCATCCGTCTTCTAACCGGGATTTGCGGGTTCGAGTCCCGCCGAGGGTGGGGTTATCCTTTTTCAATAACAAGGGTTTCTGCCCACAAGTTTATTTGCTTGAAGCCAGAGCATATTTGATTTCCTATTCCCCTATATTCCTTTCTGATGTGTGTGTTTTACTGGTAACCTAGAGTAAAAGCGCTAATGACGGAACGCCAAGTTGCATCAGTCGCACAATCGCTCTTGTGGCCTAACGAATAAGGCTCGGTCTTTCTAAAAAGGGGGATTGCTGGTTCGATACCCGACGAGGGTGGTTTATCCTTTTTCATTACCAAAGGTTTTTGCTACAGTTTTTTCCCTTGCTTTAAGCAAAGCTATGCTTTTCTTTCCCCTATAATCCTTTCGATTGAATGGGTTCTCTACAGTAACTTAGTAACGTGCTAACGAAAGGAAGCCAGTGCATCGCTCGCACATCGTCCTCGTGGCTTTTGAATAAGGCATTGGTCTTCTAAACCGGGGATTGCGGGTCCTATTCCTGCCGGGGGTGGGCGATCCTTTTTCATTAACAAAAAGGGTTTGTGCTACAGTTTTCTTGCTTGAAGCAAAGCATATGCGTTTCCTTTTCCCCAATATTCCTTTCGATGTTGTGTTCTATGCAACCTAGAGTAAAAGCGCTAATGGAAGGAACGCCAGTTCACCGCCTGCTATCGCCCTCGTGGCCTAACGGATAAGGCATCGGTCTCCTAAACCGGGGACCGTGGGTTCGAGTCCCGCCGAGGGTGGGATATTCTTTTTCATTAACAAAGCATTTCTGCTACAGTTTTCTTGCTTGTAAGAAAGCATTTTAGTTCCTTTTCCCCTATATTCCTATCGATGGTGTGTTTTACTGTAACCTAGAGTAAAAGCGCTAATGAAAGAAACGTCAGTGCATCGGTCGCACATCGCTCTTGTGGCCTAGCGAATAAGGCATCGGTCTTCTAAACCGGGCATTGCGGGTTCGAGTCCCGCCGAGGGTGGGTTTCCGTTTTCATTACCAAGTGTTTCTGCTACAGTTTTTTTGCTTAAAGCAACCCATATGCGCTTCTTTCCCCCTATATTCCTTTCGATGATGAGTTCTACTGCAACCTAGAGTAAAAGTGCTATTGAAAGGAACGCCAGTGCATCGCTCGCACATCGCCCTCGTGGCCTAACGGATAAGGCATCGGTCTTCTATACCGGGATTGCGGATTCGAGTCCGGCCGAGGGTGGGTTATCCTTTTTCATTACCAAGGGTTTCTGCTACAGTTTTCTTGCTTAAAGCAAACCATATGCGTTTCCTTTTCCCCTATATTCCTTTCGATGGTGGGTTCTACAGTAACCTAGAGTAAAGGTGCTAACGAAAGGAACGCCAGTACATCGCTCGCACATCGCCCTCGTGGCCAAACAGATAAGGCATCGGTATTCTAAACAGGGGATAGCGGGTTCGAGTCCCGCGGAGGGTGGGTTATCCTTTTTATTAACAAAGGGTTTCTCCCAAAGTTTTCTTGCTTGAACCAAAGCATATGCATTTCCTTTTCCCCTATATTCCTTTCGATGATGGGTTCTACTGTAACCTAGCGTAAACGCGCTAATGAAAAGAACGCTGGTGCATCACTCGCACATCGCCCTCATGGCCTAACGAATAAGGCATCGGTCTTCTAAACGGGGGATTGCGGGTTCGAGTCCCGCCGAGGGTGGGTTATCCTTTTTCATTACCAAAGGTTTCGCTACAGTTTTCTTGCTTGAACCAAAGCATATGCGTTTCATTTTCCCCTATATTCTTTTCGAAGTTGTGTTCTACTGTAATCTAGAGTAAACGCGCTAATGAAAGGAACGCCAGTGCATCACTCGCACATCGCCTTCGTGGCCTAACATAAGGCATCAGTCTTCTAAACCGGGAATTGCGGGTTAGAGTCCCACCGAGGGTGGGTTAACCTTTTTTACTAACAAAGGGTTTCTCCCACAGTTTTCTTGCTTGAACCAAAGCATATGTATTTTCTTTTCCTCTATATTCCTTTCGATTGTGTGTTTTACTGTAACCTAGAGTAAAAGCGCTAATGAAAGGAACGCCAGTGCATCGCCCGCACATCGCCCTCGTGGCCTAACGGCTAAGGCATCAAACTTCTAAATGGGGGATTGCGGGTTCGAGTCCCGCCGAGGGTGGGTTATTCTTTTTCATTACCAATGGTTTGTGCTACAGTTTTCTTGCTTGAACCAAAGCATGTGGATTTCCCTTTCTCCTATATTCCTTTCGATGGTGCGTTCTACTGTAACCTAAATTAAAAGCGCTAATGAAAGGAACGCCAGTGCATCACTCGCACATAGCCCTCGTGGCCTAACGGATAAGGCATCGGTCGCTAAACCGGGGATTTCGAGTTCGAGTCCCGCCGAGGGTGGATTATCCTTTTTCATTAAGAAAGGGTTTCTGCTACAGTTTTCTTGCTTGAAGCAAAGCAT
>NW_023608391.1:0-44298 GCF_013339725.1 Rhipicephalus microplus | reverse complement strand
CGTTAAAGACAGCGACGAGACAGCGTCAAGAACCGTCCAGCGATCGGCACAGCAACGAACCGAAGCACGAGCCGAGAGAGCCAGGCGTTGGCGATGCTGCTCGCTGCAGGCACATCTTCTTCTTCACAATCGCCCCCGCTGAAAAAGGAGCCATCCTGGCGACTTAAGAAGTTTCAGGCAAAGGCTCATGGTACGGTTTCAGTCGGGAAACATGGACGATGTCACGTGCACGCCGGCGCATGTCGTCCGATCGGGAAACTGGTTCAATTAGGAAATTAACCGGAGAGGTTTTCTCCAAAACGGTGTAAGGCCCCTCGTACCGGGGACAAGTTTCGAGGAGAGTCCCGGTGTTTGGTATGGGATGGCAAGCCACACAAGAGACCCTGGGGCATAGTGGGATCCGGGAGAGAGGTGCTACAAGTTTCTTTCTGGCGTTGTTGTTCTTCCGAGGTGAACGCACGGCGAGCTGGCGGCCTCTTCGCTTGTCTAGCAGCATCGGAGATAGGTGGACACTCGGAAGCATCAGGACGGTAAGGAAGTAGGGTTCAATTGTATGGAAGGCTCAGTCCGTAAAGAGAAAGAAAGGTGAGATCCCGTGGTGGATTGTATTGCGGTGTTATATGCTAACGTGACGTATGGGAGAACACGGTCCAGTTGCTGTGATCATATGCCACGTACATTGAGACATATCACCTAGCGTGCGGTTAACCGTTCCGTTAGTCCGTTAGTCTGCGGGTGGTATGCTGTCGTTTCCGATGAATGACGTGGCATTCCGAAAGCAGAGTTTTGACGACCTCGGAAAGAAAAGCGCGGCCTCTGTCACTAAGGAGCTCTCGAGGTGCACCATGTCGAAGGATAAAGCGTTGCAAAATGAAAAGAGGCGACATCCTGAGCTGTAGCGCTCGGCAAAGCGGCTGTTTCGGCGTAGCGTGTCAGGTGGTCGACCCGCCACTATAATCCACGATTACCATTCTGGTGTCAAATGGAAGGGGACCGTAGAGGTCAACGCCGACGCGATCAAATGGCTTGGCAGGGCATGGAAGTGGCTGCAATGCGCCAGTCCGCACGTGGCAGTGTTGATTTACGTCGCTGGCAGTCAGGACAGGCACTGCACGAATTTACGTACAAAATTGTACATGCCGCGCCAGTAATAGCGATGGCGAAGGCGTTCATATGTTTTGAACACTCCGGCGTGGCCCACATTGCGGATCGTCTGTGAAGGGAGGCGCATACTTGCGATCGTAAAGTGCGTGTGGAATGACCAGCAACCACCGGCGGCCATCGGGAGCGTAGTTGCGTCGATGAAGAAGTTGATCGCGGATGGCGAAATGGAGAGCTTGACGTCGGAGGGATCGAGATACTGGAAGGTTGGGCGTGCCAGATAAATATTCGATAAGAGAGGCGATCCACGGGTCACGACGTTGTTCGGTGGCAATTGATTCAAGATTTAACGATGACAAGTACTGGAGGCACGTGTTTCCGCACGTCGGATCTGGTGGCAAAGGTGAGCGGGACAGGGCATCAGCGTCAGAGTGTTTGCGTCCGCAGCGGTATACGACGCGAATGTCGTACTCCTGGATGCGGAGTGCCCATCGCGCAAGGCGGCCAGAAGGGTCTTTCAATGTGGAAAGCCAGCAAAGCGCGTGGTGATCAGTTACTAGATCGAACGGGGCGGCCGTATAAGTACGGCCGGAAACTTCCAAGCGCCCACACCAGAGCCAAACACTCTTTTTCTGTCACGCTGTAATTAGTTTCGGCTTTCGTCAGAGTGCGGCTAGCGTAGGCTACAACGTATTCTGAATAGCCGGGCTTTCGTTGAGCGAGGACCGCGCCTAGCCCGACGCCCGCTGGCGTCGGTGTGCACTTCGGTAGGAGCCGTCGGGTCGAAGTGGCGAAGAATAGGTGGGGAAGTAAGCAGACGGCGCAGAGTAGCGAAGGCAACGTCACATGCAGGGGACCAGGAGGTGAGGTTCACGTCACCGCGAAGAAGCTGCGTTAACGGTGACATGATAGATGCAAAATTGCGAACAAAGCGCCGGAAATAGGAGCATAGGCCTACAAAACTGCGAAGTTCTTTCATGGTCGTCGGCTTGGGAAATTCTGCGACTGCTCGAAGTTTTGCTGGGTCTGGTAATACGCCGTGCTTGGACACGTTGTGGCCTAGGATGACGAGCTTACGTGCAGCGAAGCAGCATTTTTTAGGTTAAGCTGCAGACCAGCGTTGGTCAGACAACTCAAAACGTGCCTGAGGCGAAGGAGGTGCGTAGGAAAGTCATGGGAGAAAACCACGACATCGTCGAGGTAACACAGGCACATATTCCATTTGAGGCCACGTAGCGTATTATCCATAAGACGTTCAAACGTGGCAGGCGCGTTACAAAGCCCAAAGGGCATGACGTTAAATTCATATAGTCCGTCTGGTGTAATAAATGCCGTTTTTTGGCGATCGGCTTCTGCCATTGGGACCTGCCAGTAGCCAGACCGCAAATCTAGCGACGAGAAAAATTCCGCTCCGTGAAGGGTGTCAATGGCGTCATCAATGCGCGGCAAAGGATAGACGTCCTTGCGGGTTATCTTATTCAAACGACGATAGTCCACGCAAATCGGATAGATCCGTCTTTCTTACGCACCAGGACGACGGGAGACGCCCAGGGACTGTGAGATGGTCGAATGACGTCCCTACGAAGCATATCTTCGACTTGATCGTTGATGACGCGGCGCTCTTCAGCGGAGACACGGTATGGTCTTTGACGCAGTGGCTGGTGTAGGCCGGTGTCAACATGATGTTTGACTTGTGATGTGCGGCCCAGTTGAGGTTGCGACACATCGAACGAACTCCTGAACTCATGGAGAAGATCCAGCAGGTCGGCATGTTCGGTGGGAGTGAGAGTGTCAGGCGATGGCGCTGGAAAACGTATCATTGGACGACTCCCCAAGTGCTGACAGTGCTTTTGGGTGGTCGCAGTAGTCGTCCGGGACATCAAACAAAAACGAAGGGTCGAGATCCTGCACGCGGCCGAGACATTCCCCCGCAAGCAATGTGACAGGTGTGGAAAGCGGATTGCTTACGAACATGTTGCTTCTTCCGGCGGCAAGGTCAATTGTTGCGAAAGGCAGCGGCAAAGCTCGACGAGATTTGAAGATATCGGAAGGCATAAAAAGAACTGTAGCGTCAGTGTAGGCGTTGCATGAAACGGGAACAAGGGCGAAATTTTCAGGCGGAATATCGGTATCTTCAAGAACGAGCAACTTCGGCGGCTGATGAGGAGCGTCCAGTAATGGGACATCACACAAGGGCGAAAACTCAACTTCGGCGTGTGCGCAGTCAATGACGGCATTATGGCGGGATAGGAAGTCCCACCCGAGGATGACGTCATGCGAACAGACAGGAAGAACAATAAACTCCACGATGTAAAGAATGGCCTTCGATGGAGACTCTTGCAGTGCAGGCTGCGAGAGGCGTTACTTGCTGTGCGCTTGCGGTGTGAAGCGACAGTCCCGAAAGCGGCGTCGTTACTTTGCGTAATAAACGGCAGAGATTAGCGGCAATAACAGAAACAGCGGCGCCAGTGTCCACAAGGGCGAAAGTACAATAACCTTCAACAGTTACTGCGACCACGTTAGCAGGAGAGGAGCGAGGGCTTAGACAGTTCGAAAACGGCGCAGTTCTTGCCTCTTGAACTGCGTTGCTTAGTTTTCCTGGTTGGAGGGTCCGGGCCGGCGACGCATGGGGGAGGGCGATCGCCGACGAGGAGAGGGTGCGCGTTGCGGCTGAAAGTCTAGGTGGTCAGTAGGCGCATAGCGAGGTGGCGAGACAGGCCCGTATTGGACGAAGGGTTGGCTGCCGGGATGCGACGACCGGGCATAGTTGCCGAACGTCTGAGGTCGACGGCGGCAGTAGCGAGCAACGTGTCCGGGAGTGAAGCAAGCGTAGCAAATCGGTCGGTTATCGGGCGTCCTCCAGGAATTGGCGACTGGTGCTGCCGCCCAAGGTGCAGTATAAGCAGCCGGGTGTGCGGGCTGTGAGCGCGTAGGTGTAGGGTGGTTGCGGGAGCCTACGTACAGCGTCTGCATATGTGAGCGGCGCGGCTACGGGCTGCATCTCTTGTGAAAAGCGACAGGCGGAGCCACAGGCTGCGTTGCATAGGTTAGGGGCGCGGCCACAGGCTGAACGGCTGGCGGATAGGCGACAGGAGCGCCTACCGGCTGTGCGACACCCGGGCAGTGACCCCGGCTTGATAAAGGTGGCTCGTAGTGCGCACGAGGAACAGCTTGTGCAACCTCTTTCGATATAGCCGTGCGAAAGCGGGGCAGGTAGACGGGTGGTGGTCTCGTGAGTAAAGGGCACTAGGGAAAGTTGGCGGGCGACTTCCTCACGGACGAAGACTCGGACTTGCTGAAGCAATGCTGATTGTCGGGCATGGAGTCAAAGCTGGACAGCGACTCACCACCAGGCTGAGGCTGCCTAGTCAGAGTGCGTTGCTTTTTCAACTCGTCGTAGCTCTGACACAAGCTGACGACTTCAGAAACTGTGCTTGGATTCCTTGCCAAAAGCATTTGAAATGCGCCGTCGTCGATGCCCTTCAGTATGTTTTTGACCTTGTCGGATTCGGGCATGGTGTCATTCACACGTCGACAAAGGTCGACGACGTCCTCAATATAACTGGTAAAGGTCTCGCCAGTCTGCTGAGAGCGGACGCGCAAGCGCTGATCTGCCCTCTGCTTGCGGACAGCCGGCCGACCGAACACTTCAGCACATGACGTCTTGAAGACGCTCCATGTGGGGATGTTGTGCTTGTGGTTATTAAACCACAATTCGGCGACGCCAGTGAGATAAAATATCACGTGGCCCAGCTTGTCGGCTTCATCCCACTTATTGTTGGCGCTCACCAGTTCATAGTGCTCGAGCCAGTCTTCGACGTCGGTCCCATCCGCACCGCTGAAGACCTTCGGCTCCCGTAGTTTAGGATGGCCAGGGCAGTTGAACTGGAGCGAAGGCGTCGATGTAGTGGCGTTGGCAGTCATGACAGGTGGTAGCGTGCGGCTTCGCAGCTCCAGGGCGTAGCACGGGGATTAACAGCACCTTTCACCAAATGTGAGGAGGTTATTAGCCGTTAAAGACAGCGACGAGACAGCGTCAAGAACCGTCCAGCGGATCGGCACAGCAACGAACCGAAGCACGAGCCCGAGAGAGCCAGGCGTTGGCGATGCTGCTCGCTGCAGGCACATCTTCTTCTTCATAAGTTATTAATCTGAGCGGCTAATTTTTGTTGCAGAGCATGCCCCCAGTACAATATGACCGCTGAAGCTTGCGAATGGTCAAGTTGGTGTGTTTAACGCACCGATTCACCGGTGACGTAGCAAATATTTATTGCCCCGCCGCGGTGGTCTAGTGGCTAAGGTACTCGGCTGCTGACCTGCAGGTCACGGGATTGAATCCCGGCTGTGGCGGCTGCATTTCGATGGAGGCAGAAATGTTGTAGCCCCGTGTGCTCAGATCTGGGTGCACGTTAAAGAACCTCAGGAGGTCGAAATTTCCGGAGCCCTCCCCTAAGGCGTCTCTCATATTCGTATGTTGGTTTTTGGACGAAAACCCCACATATAGGTCAGAAAATATTTATTGCTAAGAAACTTTTTGGTCAACTAAAGCCTTCTAGTTTGACAGACAGTGAAGGTGCGTTCAAAGTATTGACGCCGTCAGTCTTCTGGGCCGTTGGCGCCATGTGTGTACGTCCTTGTGCGTCTTTGAGCTCGAAGACAGTTATATGAATTTGTGAAGGGTGTGATGACAACTCACCTTGCAACTAATGCTTTCTCTGGTTTCCAGCATGATTAATCTTTGTTCTTTCGAATTCATGAAGCAAGTAAGCGTCTTCCTGTCAGGCTTTCATCCACGACGTGTTGTTTCAAGTTTGGCACACCTGTAATAGGCGGACAAATTTTGAAATGTCGTGAAAGCTTTAGTCTTGAAGTATGACTCATAGCTTGTGGTTTACGAGGAGCTATGATTATAAAGCACTCAAAACAGCTCAAAATTATGGGCTCAGTTAGAAGAGACCAGAGCATGGGAATAATATGAAATATGTGATAATATTATCCTGCATGCGGTATGTACTGTACGCATTTCGTAGCAATTTCGACCACCTGGTCTTCCAGTGTGCGCAACTTAATCTAAACTCTTGCTTCTAGCCAAATCAAAATACAGGCACCCAGCCATGATCTAATTCGAGTGGCGGAACCTTACGGCGGCATGAGAACAATTGGTGCAGATATTTCCGGAGAAAGCACTGACTGTACGAGTGCTATAAGAACCACCACATTTAACTAACTGCTATACCTATGCAGCTCACGAGGGCACAATGTTTTGTCATGGAAGGCTGCCATTGCGCTCATGTATCAACGTAGGTAGCATGTAAGTGAACGCCATTTCAGCAACCTGCGTTCTAAATACGTGCACTTTATCACTGCACAGCAAACGCAGCGCCCAGCTAGAGCTGCAGAAATCAACATTATAAATGTAAGGGCTGGTACCTCGAAGAAGGCCTGACACCCCGGCGAAGAGTGGTACTGCGTCTTCGCGGCCAGCCCCCCGGCATCCGATTTCTTGGGAGACACTGGCAACGCTGGGCAGAGCATCTCGCAGCTCGAACTCTCGCCACATGAAGGGCCCCACAGGCACCAGCCGAGACATGTGTCCGTACTGGCGTACATCATTCAGAGAGCGCTGTTCTGTAGGGATCACCCAGTACCATAATCTTATGACGTCAACCTCTACCGGTGAGTAGAGTCACGCTTCCCAAAGGCTACGTCAGTAATGCGCCCTTGCATCTTCATTCAGGCAGGTGTAACCATACCTAAAATGAATAACTTCCTTCCAAGACATATCATAAATGAGTGGCTTTCAGCAGTTGAAGCGATGAGCCAGCTACAAAACCGTCCATAAAAGAAAAATTGTAAACTGCTAAATATCGCAGCGAAAAAAGTAATACAACATATAACCAACCACGAATTATGCATAAAAAAGTGCTAATCATGAAATTAAACACCTCATTACTCATGCTGGTTTTCCTTCAACAGTTCATTTAGGTGCAATCCTACGCGGACAGCATGGAGAAATAAAGGAAAACCTTTGCTGACCTCCAATAGTAATAACCTATAAGTAGCAACATTGCAAAAATCGTATTAGGAGTGTGGGAGGTGGGGCGTTTAAATATACTTTATGTGTTCGGGGCGTGTGCTTGATTGTACCAGTCTAAATACACATTCAAATATTGAAACATTTGAAGGGTGGGTGTTAAAGGGGGTGACAGTCTCTAAACCTTTGTCTCTCTAACGATGCGAGTGTTTGTTTTTGTCTCTCAACTTTGTCTCTCTAACGATGCCAGCAAGGAGAGCAAGTTTACAATGGCGATGATATGAACAAAAATGTATGCATAGAAACATAATTGTGGGCCTTTGTATAAAGAATAAATTGGTATGTCGGCAATTCTTTGTTCAATCATTGTGTTTAGTTCAACATTGTCATGTTATAATGTGACAAAAACCTTTAACAGGAGGTCAGAAGATCATCAGGCTAGTACGATCACATGAAAATAAAAGTCATCATCCTTTTCCTTGAGCATATTTTCATCTTATAATTATCCCGCAATGCCACAATACAACAACTTGTCAACAACTATACCACGTAATACAAGCTAATATTGCTCGTGGAAATATATATCTTTTTCCCGGCTTCTAAGCATGCAACTGTTTTTTAGCGCTCTATCACATATAGTAGTACACAGTTGATCATGCGAAGTTCTTTCGAGAGTGAAGTGAGCCAGCTTCTTTACAGCATAGAAGACTGAACTTACATTTGTTCTGTTGGTACTGCTGGTTCTACATAACTACCACAAGTTGTGTGAAAATTAACTGCGTAGACTAAACACATACGATTGTGCGCACTGCCAATGCTAAAATATCTGACTTAGGAAGCGTTTCCGTAAAGTGGAGAGTGTGCCGAGGCAACCTGCTCCTTTTTTACGAGGTCTTGTGTGTTCAGCACCAAACGTCGACGACCCTGCCACGAAATAAAAGGGCTATAGAGATGCTTTCGCAGGTGCGTGCTTCTCCAAACGTCTGTCAGTCTATGCAGTACAAGTAGTGCTTCCGTAAAGGACGCAGTCAAATCAATTACATATAATTGGGTAATGAATTACTATTGTGAGCGAATACTATGTCCAATTGCCTATCTCAACAGATCATTTATTTCAGCGTAACAGAAACGCAGAAACGCACAGCGCAGCATAGCTGAAAATCTATATTTGTGCAAGCCGATCCCGGAAATGCCCGCGCGTTTTTTTTTAGGGTAGCCTGACTAATACGCAATGCAGGTGACTTTCATTCACTTCCTTTAATTCACTTCAATTTCTTTTTCTCGTACAAATTTGATCACCTGAGCAAGTTTCTACAGTAGCGAGGTTAAGGTATGCATAGAAGATGTAGTCTACATCTTTACATAGAATGTGTACTTGGCTGTAACATGAAAACTGTACGCAATCCCGCACGCAGAAAAGAGATCGTTTTCCGGCATGTCATCGTCTATTGTGTAGAGAATGTAGTAAATCCCCTGTTTTCTTTTAAGTGTTAATTATCCAGTCAATGTGCAAATTACTATGCATGCAAAATCAAGCTGCACTCCCCTTTGTCAATTACATTAACCATATGAGAGGTCAGTGGTATACACACCATAGTAGGCACGGTAGCTAAGCTTCAACATTGTCGAAAGTTTCGAAGCTTAAAATAGACTAAGGGGCACTACCCAGAACATGGGCAACATAATGTCGATGTTCTTCACAGCTTAGAGGTTCGTATTCATTGAGAACCCTAAGGTTCCCCGAATACTTTTTTACACACGGTGCATTCGTTTCTGTCCGACTGGTTATTTCACCCATGTCTCCAATTAACTTACAAATTATTTTTTTGAGATTCCTCATGCTATATTTATTTAAAACAATAAGATTTATGCTGATCACTACATTGCTGACACTACAACGTCGAAGGCAGCCGGCCAATGGCAAAAAACACATTGTGAACAAGAACGTTTGCAAATACACTCCCTAATTCTTGCCCTCTATCATCTTGTAAAAGCAACTGCACGCGGTTTAATGATGGCTCGGACAGATGGTTGCTTTCACTGTGATACTTAATCGCTTTCCGAAGACATTGTAAGACTGAAAAACGCACTGCATCACCTGAAGGATTAGGAAAGAACTGCATTCGATGCAGACCTACAGGCTTGTGCCCTCTACCGCTGAACCCTCGAAGCAAATAGCTATCGTATTCATCATCTCACACTCTTCGGGAGCTCATTGCTTGTGAGCTGTTACTACATATGGTGGTCCCATCCGTGTTTCCTAATGAACTAACATAATAATTAGACAGGATGAACGCAAGGCGACAATATGAATAAAATTCAAGTAATCTAGTTTTGATCTTGGTTCTGAGCGCTTTTACAGAGCCTCCAAGATTTCTCTTTGAAGCTCGGGTTCGCCATCTCTGAGACCGTACGCCTCTGCCCATCGTTCACTTCGCTGGTCAACAAATGGCAAAAGTAGCTAAGTCTATCGAGTGGTGTTTTGGAAAAGGCAAGGTGTTTTTACGATGAGGAATGCTCATGGCACCTGTTTTTTGATATTAAATGACAATTATACAACCAAAGTGCCCAAAGGGTTGCACTATTAAATGTTTTTTTGCGGGATTCATGTTTATGAAAAGAGAGAAAAAAATGCAAAGAGAAAAAATGCAAGTGCGGATGATAGTAGACTTCACAAGATTTTACAAGATTAGAAAATGAACGACTACACATGTGCTGATTCATACATGAGGTAAGAATAATGTTCAATCATTTTACGTTTGTGTTTCACCTTTGAGCACTGCAAAACACAAATGTGATATGCCGATTACCTGAAATGATTGATTTGTGGGGTTTAACGTCCCTAAACCACTATTTGACTATGAGAGACGTCGTAGTGGAGGGCTCCGGAAATTTTGACCACCTGGGTTTCTTTAACGTGCACCCAAATCTGATTACACGGGCCTAAAACATTTCCGCCTCCATCGGAAATGCAGCCGCCACAGCCGGGATTTGATCCCGCGACCTGCGGGTCAGCAGCCGAGTACCTTAGCCACTAGACCACCGTGGCGGGGCGGATTTCCTGAAATGCATTGAAAGGTTAGGGTCTTAGTTTTATTTCATACTCGAACAAAGCTGCGTGCTTCGATTGAAGCTGTTACGGTTTAGGTGGTTTTCGTTTTTTCTGGACATCAAGAATCTCCGGAACCCCTTGATGATGTAATCTGTTTGTGGTAATCGTGCTTTAGGTACTGCGAATATTAGTATGCATTGTTTTCTACCTGATCGCATCAGTCGCGTTTTCTTTGTTTGCTAGTATCACAGTTTAGGATTTCTGCATGTCGTTCGTATTTTACGACAGTTGTAATGGAATCACTTCCACCTTCTTTTTGTAGCTAATGTAAATGAGAAATTATATCGGAAAGCTGCTGCAATTATGAGTGCATTTCTGTTACTTTTATTCCGCTTTGAAACTGTCCGTATGTGCGACAATGCGGATCATTTTTCCGTACAGTGTACTAGCAGAATCGTGGCAGAATAAATTTGATGAAATTAGTATATTACTGCGCTATTGTTCTTTCTTGCATATTTTTACGAGAAGTGGTGCTGGCGTTTGCAAGAAATTTTCTGGTATGTAAATAACTTAAGACTGAGAAAAATATTAATCCCGATTCAATGATTACATACTGGTCTTCATACTAAGCTTGCTATGAAGTTTCGACCCGCAGGGCGCGGGTTCGAATCCCGGCTGCGGCGGCTGCATTTCCGATGGAGGCGGAAATGTTGTAGGCCCGTGTGCTCAGATTTGGGTGCACGTTAAAGAACCCCAGGTGGTCTAAATTTCCGGAGTCCTCCACTACGGCGTCTCTCATAATCATATAGTGGTTTTGGGACGTTAAACCCCACATATCAATCAATGCTATGAAAGTTTCAAAGACGTTTCTATTTGTTTTAAACAATGTCAGCGCAGAGCCTGAACTCTTCGTATTCTTGTTACACATGCAATAGCTAATAAGCAAAAGAATGCTCACTTGAGATGGCGGTCATTATACGGTTCATCGCACAGGCAAGTTAGTGTTCTATTGCGCGTGTATAATGAAAACTGTAAACATGAGTATCTTATGTAAATATTTTTCGGAATATAATCATAAGTTTCTTGATAAGTTTCATTTTCATTTCACACTCACCTGTGTAGCGGTCTCAAGTCCACCTGATTAAAAAAACTGGGCTTCATGTAAACGTTTGCACTCAGTATCCACTGTTTCGTTGCTAACGCCATCAACAGTTATACAGCCTGCAACAAAACGGAAATTTCTTTCCTGCACTTCATACGCTAAGATATGTACTTGTACTCACTGACTTGGATATCGAACTCGATGTTAAGTCATAGAAGTCGGGAAGTTTATTTGAGAGTATCGCAGTAACATTTTCCTGACGCATAATGGAAGAATATTAGTTTTTAAAAAATAATTATCTGTACTTTAGGTTATGCCTCAAAAAGGTCAACAACGGTCATGGCTGAGTGAAGCGAAAAAAATTGCTTTCGAAATTTTGTATTCCATCTTATCCTTGAAATGCACAAAACATTTCAGAGATCGCCAGATGGTGCGTGACACGATTTTGGACAAGGTGAGTCGTAATACAAGCGCGTATATGTTTACGTGAAACGCTTATTTTATTGTAACTAGGCATCTCCTATGAGTATCAGCATTGAGCTCAATTGATACTTAACAAAGCGTTCAAGGTGATATTGGCAGGTTTTCAACGTCCTACTAAAGGAGTCACCACAGCAGTGACTTTTGACGCTTAGTCCGTAAGTGTGGTATACGGTTGGCTTAGACTTCTCACAATGTTGTTAACGAGTAGTATAATTTATAGCGTGGTTCTCCAACTTTAAGCCTTCATTTTTCAATGACGTTTTTGTCTACACTTGAACAGTTTTTCCTGTTAAACTAGTGCACTTCAACGTCTTTGTGGCAAGTACAGGGACTACAGTCCATCATTACTCTTTATAGATCGAATTATCGGAATCCACATTCTCAAACCTAGTAATCTTTTGCTACAATATTAATAACCACAAAGATACACACGTGCAATCAATAATTAATAACTGTATGCACTTCTTTCGCCTTATTCCAGTTCATGAAAGTTTATTTATTATATTTTTTTCGAACTAATTCAGCAACGGCTTTCAAACTAAATGTTGAAGATCTTTTCCTGATGTATTATTAACTTTCTATCTATGTAATAAATATATATTTTTATACACCAACAACGTTTCATTATTGAACGTGAAACTAATGGAAAAGCATTTGTAGAATTCAGAATCAAGTGTACAGTGATACGTTACTATATTAATTACAGCAGCACTGTTGCAAAGCAACAACATGTAGGCAAGTAAATGTAGCGTTCTGTGCTCCTCAAAGCATTCGAACATGATGTACGATACCGCAAACAGCGACGGGAACTTCGTGAAAAAATTACTTCTGGTAGATGGAAACAACGCTTCATTACAAGGTTGTCTAAACGCGACCTATTTTTACTAAACGACTCGCTTTGCTGGAGGGAGAATACGCTGCCTCAAAATAGATCACCATGTAAAGGTTCCCGCAGTTAACTGACCTTGACCAGAGCGTTAAAACCATAAGCAGCTGTGTCTTCGGGCATGTCGAGTTCTACACCATCGAAGCTGTTCTTCATTGCCCACTCAATCATAGTATTGGCGAATTGTATCGCGTTTGAGGATGCCCAGGTGACATCTCGGACCATCACGGATACCAGTACAGGTAGACCAGGCCGCCTCAGGGTCAGAAAATTCGCGATAGAGACTGCGTGTAATCAAGAGAACCATGGCACACGTATGATGTGCCTTAACGTGAAGCCGCATTCACCCGAGTGCCACTTGTAGTATCCGTGCATCCATTGAACTTAGCATGTTCATATGTGTACTAATGAGCATAATTGTATCTGCCAAAATGACGAATGCGTTCCTTCACGTTAAGCTATATTAACGCAGCAATTATAAACAGCTCGTTGTCAAAAGTCCGGTGTCAGCATCGGTGTCAATGGTGCTGTCTGGGGATGTCAGTGCCACATCGGCGTTGTCCGTGAACAAAACAATGTGACAGACGCAAATTAAAAAATTATAAAGAAATATTCGGTCCACTTTGGAAGCCAGTTCAGTACTTCTGCATGGCAAGGCGGCGTTATATCCCGGAGTCGCGCCAATGTTTAGAACGGCCTCGTATGAAAACGCTATGAATGCAATGTAAGAAAACGAGTCCGCCTTAACACTTCTAGTATTGCGTGGTAAAAAAAAAAGTTCGCAGGTGTCGAAATATTGTCATGGTGTCGTGTCGTCAATAAAGGCAGAGACGACTTGCTCAAAATGAAACTGTATATTTGGCCTAACTTGTAGCCGGTAAACAGAAACTCGGCAACTATACGTACGGTGCACCCTCTAGGACCGTTTGAACCATCCAAAGTTACGTGCACAGACATTCTTTTAGTTGGGGCAAGTTTGATGGCGATGTTCACCGTACTTGTTTGCGCTATCACGTTCTTCTCTTGAAGGGGAAGCTCAAGCAAGCGTTCATCAAGAACTTTTGGTAGCTGTCTGTTTGTGTGACTTTACAGTGCAGTACCCATGCGCTGTGCGTGTTATAGTCGGCCTTATGAATTATATGGCTTATTGCCAAGCATATTCTGCGTATTCCTGTTCAATTGTGAAATACTGAAAATTTTTCGGGACCATTTGTGGGAGGTAAAAAAAATATGCTTGAAACAAGTGTTGTGAATAGCAGCTTCTTTTATTCATTTTACCATTAATTTCTATAGCAAAGCTCGTGCGATAAAAGCTTTCTTGATATTCTCCTCTGCTCCAACACAACCCATGTTTTCGCCACGAGGGTTTCTTATTGAGCAAGTTTTTTAACAAACCGGCATTGATTAATCAAGCAGAGCTTTGAAAACCTTACAAGCGTTCGCTTGTCTACCTGCGACATATCCCGGAATTACGATGCCGCGCTAGTCATACTCCACGCCCACAAAGACCACATGCGTGCACGTGTCGGTGTGAAAGTGTTGCAGCGGGTCGTAGACCCAGGTGCCACGTTTGGTCCCGTTCGACCACGCCGAATCATAGTAGCAGCTCATCACGGGACCAGGAACTGAACCAAGTGGGCGGGTGAGCACGAAGACTGTTGGCATGAATGAGGCCACGTGCATGAACGTTAGGATAACTTACTGAGCTGCCAAGGTTTTCTTGCATATAACACCATATCTTACGCATATAACTGGCGAGCTTACACCTGTCTCAAAGCTCTGATGCATTAGCTAATTCGCTCGTGCACGAAAATTGTGAGAGGTGTCTTAGGAGCCAGAAGGCACAATTTTTCATTTCTCCTGTGGAATAGCTACCGAGATGCACGCTGAACTCGAGGGACCGTTCCTAGGTTGTTGACACTAGAAAGTACAAAATGTTTTTCAATTGAAAGCAGCGTCTGGTGACACCAACACTTTTTTTCATTCAAGAGATAAGAGCTAGATAAAACGGGCTCTCAAATTTATCGTATTTAATTTAGGTTCACAATGTCGCCATGCAGCTTTGATGGTGGGGCTGATATTTGAGACCCTCTACAGAATCAAATATAGCGCTGGAGATCTCAATCCTGCCCAATAGAAGCATCGTTCATTCAGTAGCTGCAATGCTGACTTCTTCAATCGACATTTTGGTAGTGGAGGAGCTTAAGCGAAGAGGACACCGGATGTATCATTATACGCTCCACCAGCTAGCGCAGAAACTAAAGCAAAGTGTAAATAGGGTTCTGCTGGATTCTATTGCGAACAAGAAGCGAAGGCAACGTTTTGCACCGCTTATTGATCGTCGTAGCTGTGACCATGTTGCCACACATGCTGGTTTCAGCGTTCATATAAGCATTCGACTGGCACAACTGCATCTGCACCCTGAGGACTACGTGACACAGCAGTAGATTGTCAGGTGGGCTATGCAACGTGGAAACATAATGTAATTCTGAGGTTAGATATTGTAAGGTCCCGAGGTCTGTCCGAATCAGAATAATTCTTTTTCAATGAACTTAAACTGTGCATCGATGTAAGTTTTTTTTTTCGCAGTTGAATTCCGCAGCGAGATGAAAATAGCTTCATTACCTTTGGCTGAGCGTTATGGTGCATCGTCTGCAGAAAGCAACAGGTGGAAAGCTTAATGGTGATAGAGGCATGGCTAGTGAACTACTAAAAACGCAACAAATGGCAGGACGAAGACGGTAGAAGCTTCATATGAAAAATAAATGCCAGGCCTGCGCAGAACACGCAGTACAATCACAGCAAAAGCTGGAACAACGTCTATTCTAGGCCTCGTTGTAGACTATCTTGGGTCAACTAATAAAACTATACATGTAAGGTACCCACTGCGACATGAACCGCCGTAACATTCAAGAAGTATGCAAGCACATAATAAGCCATTGTTCGTTATTCTGCGGATACGAGAGACACCCGCTAATGTAAGGCATTATGCTCACTGTGCCCGTGCTCTGGCTGATGACGGTGAATAGTTATGGCTGAGTCTTTTATAACGGGTACATTGAACGATTCACTCATCGCGCATATCGCGTTGTGTGACACCTGGTTGAATTTTACTCTTATACGATGCTATATGACGCCTATATACGTTAACAAGGCCCCTTGCCCGACATGACACCTGGCGTTCTCATGAAGGAGTTTCATGAACCAGCGTGACTTGAATACTCACCGGCCTCGCAGAGATCCCGGGTTGGAATTCCATTCATTCCTACAGTCTTTTTAATTACACATTTATGTTTCTCGCTATAGTGTAGTGGATGCGAACACTAGAGATGTCGGCGGCGTATAGCGACTTCTAAATGGGTCCCTGTGGTGATCTTAATACAGCTTCCACTGGAATATCATGAGGGCCCGTGCTGTCATCACTATAGGAAGAGTCATAGCCGTCAGCCGGGAGGGGCTTCTCGTTAATGGCTAGATCGAAATATGGTGGATTGCAGCAGAAAACAACAGCCACCATCAGTTATATCTTTCACTCAGGTTGATGCCGTTCATTGATATTGAAAAACTATGTTGCTTTCGCGGGACCACACTAGTTTTTACAAATGTTCATGCTTGATTGACAGCAATAATCAGTAAAAGTGACCAACGTTCGTAAAATTGTTTTCCTGGAGGCATTTTTTTAATTTCGGCTGATTCGGTTACAGACACCAGAAGCGAACCACTAACACACTGCCACTGTCGTTGTGATCTCATACCAGCTTTCACGGTAAAATCCATAAACAGGGATTATGTGCACGAGTCGGCATTTTCACAAGCGTACTTGCCTTCCTGAAGCTTTGAACAGAAGTTAAGTTCTAGCCTTGAGGAAGACAAGTCCGCTAGTCGAAACTTCGCTTCAAGCGTACAAGCCTTGTTTAACGATTTAACTGGGCAACAGCTTTGTTGGGACAGGGCCTCAGCTGGCTGCAGCTGAGAGAAATGGGTCATACAAGAAATATTTAGGAATTAGTTAAGGAACTGGCTTTTGGATTAATCACTGCTCGGACAGAATATAAGAAAGTTACTATGTGAAAATGAACTGGGCATTCACTTTCATTCTTCTATGTACCACGGGCAACTTGCCGGGGAACTCAGGGCCAGTTTAGCTTAGGCACTCTGCGTGAGAATGTACAATACTTGTTGAATTAGTTCGTCTTAACTCATTTTCGTACTTACGGATGTCAAGGAATCCTAGAGGAAATAATTTTCAATAAAATTATGTATCCCACCACACTGCCGTGCTTTGCAATGTGACATCAAGCAGTAAGAATAATATATGCTTATGAAGCAATCCTAATACTCGCCGGGAAAAGCAATGTGGAAAAGTTACGCCATTTCTATCGTAGTGATTGTCAGTGTTAATGCGAGAGCAATCACATACGCATCATTTGACTAAAAATCCCATTATGTGTTCATTTACTTAATTCAACTTTAACTGTAAAATATGTTATGGTTATGGGAGAAATTACCGGACTATGATGGTACATGCATATGCATGCAAAGTGCCCAGGATTTGGAACGCGACATAAAAAGTTTTACAAGAACGACTGGCATGCGCCCCTTCTGGAAATAGCCGCGCAATGTCAGCAGGAGTCTGGCCGCTAAAGGTAATTCTGGTTTTAATGGAAGTGCGCCAGTTAAAATTAAGCTGACATGATATGAACTAGAGACAGCGGAAACAAATGTATGTACGTTACTATGCGCTGAATTGTGTTTCAAAAAGTGAGCACTGTGGAATTTCTACGTATTTGCAATATCTACGACGAATGCTGGCCTTGCCAGGATAGCAAGTGTACTAAGGAAAGCTTTACTTCAGTGCCGGACGCTAAGCGTGAAATGATTTTTAATTGATTGCCACTTATCACGGACGTCATCTTTGAGAGATTCCATCGAATGACCTGCGAGTATACACACGGGAAGACTCTGCCGCGAGTATGTATGGGGATCGTAGTCTAGCCATCGTAGTCTCACAATCTTTCCAGCCATCTTCGAGAAAATATTAGTCAAGGCAAGGTCAATTCAAGTATTTCGTGAAAGTTGGAACGAAAACTGGTCCGCAACCTATCACGACAGACATCAACAACCACGTGACGATTAAAGCGTGACTGGGTGAGGAGGGGAGAAATAATTAAAACAAAAATATTTAAACGTTTATTTTCAATCGTTTAATTTAGTTTGTTACAAAAAATTAGTAGATTGCTTCAATAAAGCTTTATTCTTAGGAATTTTTTTTTAGCTTTTCTAGCTTTCGTTTAAAGATGTAGTGTTAGAGCAGAAGAAAGGTTAGGTTGACTACAATTTCAGTTGTCTTGAGATGACGTCATACATTGGTGTATATGGCCACAACTAGCGCCGCATGGTCGTTTTAGAAGCCCTAGAAAACCACCATTTAAGTTTGTCGTCATTATTTACCCACAGGATACTATGCCAAAAGATTTCGGAGTCAGCCTGTATAATCCTTAATGAAGCAGTCAAACAGTTTCATTTTTTACACGAGTCTTTATTTCGCAACCAATATGGAGGTGTCAGAAGGCTGATATTTTGGAAATTGCAATATGTTGTCTTGCGTCCCAAAACCAAAATATAGACACTGAAATGGGTGGCTGTGGAAATTATGACCATCTGGTGCTCTTTAAAGGGACACTAACGGCAAGTATTAAGCCAACGTCGATTGTTGAAATAGTGGTCCAGAATGCTCGTAGTGTTACTTTTGTGCCAAGCAAAAGCCTATTTGGAAAGAAAATCACGTTTTAGTGGTTCGCATCGCGTTAGCGCACTTCAAAGTACCCGCCTAAAGAAGCGGACTGACCGGACCGACTCAAGCCACTGTTGCCAGGCACAATGTTCTCGGCTTCATTGTGCTATTAGTAACAAACCGAGAGCAGCGGGAGGCACAACAGCAACAATCATAACCTTGAAGATGGCGGGCGCGCACGCCCGCTATCTCGGAGGCCATAGCGGACTTTTTTTTGTTTTTTAGCTGCGTCTTGCTAGATGACAGCAACTGTCCAATGTCCCTACACGAAAACTGAATTTTTAAACCACTAGCGCCATTCCCCTTAGTAACGTCCGGCAGTTCTTTTTTCAATGAATGAAACGAAACAGAGCAAGCATCATTTTACTGCGTCTCTTGATGCACGGAAGGTTCTTTATTTAATGCAGATAAATCGATTACTACTGATAATTTGTAGGCGGTCCGTCTGATGTCTTCGGGATCATTTTGAGAATGCCCTACTGCGGCGCTTGTGTTCTTGTGCATTTACCTTAATTTCTCGGTATGTAAGGCACCGTTGTTGATAAAATTGTCGTTTTGAATTTTGTCATACATGGAGCTTTCACTCTGAACTTGAGTGCCCCGTTAACGTGCACTGGTATCCAACAGTACCGCGCCTCTACCAATTCACCTTAATCAAAATGTGACCACAGCAGCCTGGCTCACATCCGTGACCTTAGCATCAGCAGCCGTAGCCACTGTTCCTGTTCCACCGAGGAGAACTGCGGAAATCAAAAGTTCAAACACTGCAGTGGCATTGATTCATTGATATGCTTTAATATCCATAAAAATGGTAAATAAAAATAAGGAACAAATTACGCCACGCCAAAGTTTTATAGGATCAGCACAGATTTTATAAAGTAAGCAAACCGTAATCTGTCTAAAGAGCACGTCATATATGTCAATAGCCAACGTACACAATGTGAATGCGGGCCGTGATATCATATAAAAAACTATATTATCAATGTTCACGTTTCGATGCGCCACTATTCGGTCTGAAATTGATGCAATATCTTTTGATAATACAGCGTTAATAAACGTGTAGTAGCTATTATTTATATAAATACAATACACTATGATTGCAGTTGTTTAGCTATTAAATCAGGAATACGGGGCTCGCTGGTTAGTCGTGTTCAATCTGTCCCAGCGAACGGCCTTCAGTTTCGGGGATCAGGTATATGGCGGTCGCGGCGACAACTGCCACTGTAAAGCTTAGCGCCAGCAGCGGTCCCTTCTGCTGGAATGCGGTGAGCACGTCGATGTCGAAGTACAGGACCAGGAATGCCAAGAGCCAGCGCGATGACCACACGATGGACGAGCCCAGCAAACGTATCCTCGAAGGCATGAGCTCGCCGGTCAGCAGCGTCGGCAGGTGGCACACGCCCACCGAGTAGGCCACGACGAGCATTCCGATGGAGATCGCGGCCCCCCAGCTCGTCTTGCCAGACTGTTCAGTCACGGACCAGTGGCTGGGCCAGTTAAGAAGTGGTCACAGTTTCTGTCAGCCTTCATGAATAGCGAAACCACCATCCCACATGCCACGTACGAGCTTTCACAAAATGATACTATACAGTGGCATGCTACGATGGATATTTAGCTGCTTTTGTTAGTCTGCAGATATCCGAGAATATCCTTTGTTATATTAAACTGCGTTGAAAATTAGGGAACATGTGCCCATACCTTTGTTTTTAAGAAGACCTAAATGTATGCCTATTGTACATTGGTACGTTTGCGTTTTATGTTTGAACGTGTGCTTGCATATGACAGAGACGTCTGTATACTGTGTACAAATTTTTATGGGAACAAGTACTCTTGATTTTCTGTTGTAGGGTTCTGGCGCGCGAAGTGCAAATAAATAAATCAACTTATGTTTATTATTAAAAATTTAGAAGGATTTTGTCGCGTTTATAGAATTCGCAAACACGAAAGTAGTAGCATCGTTTATAGTGCATTTGTAGATGACCGCATTACAAATTCACATGTGGTATAACTACTAAAAATTAATCTCCGGAAAGCTCCAGCACTCCGCCACATGCTCAGAAAACCCCATTATCATTTATATTTCTTTGTACATCACATCAGCTCCTTGAGAACACGACAGAGCATTGTGGCAATGTGAGCACCATGGGTTTCTTCCAGGGCACCACGCTCTACTATTGTGCTCGGAGCACCACCAGGATCTAGCAGAGTTCTACAATAGGGATTCTAGAGGAGAGCGCCAACAGGATCTAGCAGATCTAGCACCGCAATTTAGCCAAGTGGCTTGCGCAGCTTTTGTTGTTGGCACGGCGGTGAATGTACCACCTCCCTTTACTGATGCCTGTGTGACTGATTTTGTTTTGTTTTGTTTTCGTTGTTGTTTTTAAAAAATACGTCAGACGTGCCGACATGTTCTGCTATTTTGGCCACCGATTTCTACGACGAAACATTCCTCGTAAGAGTCAATCATGCTTTCTTGCGACTGCATCAAAATTAAACTTCTTGTCATAGTTAATTCCGTGGATCAGCACAAATACCCCGTTGTGCATATAGTCGGATAGCCATTCTGTAAATAGGGAAGTGTGTGTATTTTGCTGGCGAGATCATGTGGTTTCGGAAATTCTCCGCTAAATTTCGTATGTGTCCGCTTGCACATGACTCCTTAAGTGTGAGTGAGCAGACCAATGGTAATGACACTTGCTTTCAGACCGTGAGGGCTCGGGTTCAAACCCTGCCTTGCCAGAGAAATCGATTTACTTTTTATTTATTTTATTTCTTCATTCACCGCGAGCCCTTGTCACGCCATCTGCGTGATGTACTACTACTACTACTACTACTACCAGTACTAGTACTATGACTACGACTACGGGAACGATGGAACGCCGTAGACTAAGACAGCCACAGGATAACTTCTTCTTGGACGTGTTTACTAAACGTATTGTGGTAGCGCGAATTTCGGGAAAGGAAGCAAACATAAAAAAGAGAGACAGAAAATCATTTGTGCTCTTGCTTTTCTGTTTCCTTTTTTACACCAACCCCGTGCTACAGAATGGTAAGACAGCATTGCTGTAATGCTCTCGGTAAGCTCTTGCACATTAAGAAAGTGGGACTCACGTGAATTTTAGGTGGTCCAGCGGTCGAAAAATGAAGAGAGTGACTGCAACCAGGAAGGCCGAGATTCCGAGCTGCGTGCGACGATTTGTGAGGGGCGTTAAGGCTGTGGCCAGGGTGGTGCATGCGAGGTGCGAGAAAACCAGCACAACGGCCAGGAACTGTGGTGGCACTTCTACCACCACGTTGCTCATCACTTGAACAGCACGCAGCAGACACATTTGGGCGCCTGAGATGTTCTGAAGGAGGTACAGCAGGAGGCATGTCGACACCACCCTGTCAATGTGGAAAGAAATAGAGAAATGGAAGATACAAAATGAATGAAATCTGGCTGGCTACGTGTGACTTCCCACTCAGTATAGCACTGGCGTATTCCTACATTTAGTAAAGGGCTCCAGCAAGAATATTGTAACGGGGAGTATTTAATAAGTGAACGCCGGGTGGCTAACACTGAACACAGTATGCAAGGATGCAGGACAAGAGGGTAGTTCAGACACAGCCCCACAACAACATCGTCGTCTTCATTCCTTCTACGTCATTTCTGCACCCGTGTCTGAGGTACCTTTCTATACTAGTCACTTTACCCCAGGCGGCAAAGCACCGTCCCGGTGCGTGCTGTTATTCGACAGACGGGTCACTGTGATAGGACTTCAGGTGAGACATATGCACAATGTGACTTCTGGATGAAACAGTGGAGTTCGTAGTAGGATAAATCTCATAGGTGACAGGTGTGACTTCGCACAAAACTAGGTAAGGCTCAACGTATTGCGATAAAAGTTTCTCGCACAGGCCGACACGACGGGATGGCAGTCACAGTAGCACGAGAGAGCCCGGAGAAAAATCGACATACCTATGTCGGCTGTCGTAGAGCAACTTTTGTGCTCTCTGTGACGATGAGAATCTGGCGCGGGCTGTTGTACTTGCGATCAAAGCATGGGAGATGGCATCTTGTGCGTACAAAGTGGTGGACGGAAGGCCATGTCAAAGCAGGGTATCGAAAGGTAGTAAGGGATGACGGCCAAAGAGAAGATAAAATGGTTAGTAGCCGGCAGTTTCATGACGGGACGAGTTGTAGGCGAAGGTTACGAACTGGCCCCGTCGCGGTGATATAGGGGCGAAGCTACTCGGCTGCTGACCCACAGGTCGCGGGATCGAATCCCGGCTGTGGCGGCTGCATTTCCGATGGAGGCAGAAATGTTGTAGACCCGTGTGCTTAGATTTGAGTGCACGTTTTAGAACCCCAGGTGGTCGAAATTTCCGGAGCTATCCACCACTGCGTCTCTCATAATCATATGGTGGTTTTGGGACGTTAAATTCCACATATCAATCAATCAAGGTTGCGAACGGAAGGGCAGTGTCACAATCGGTGTGGCCGTCAGAAACATACATAAGAAGCATGTCCATCAGTGTGCGGTTGAGGCGCTCAGTAAGTTTGTTGGTCTGAGAATGGTAAGAAGTCGTAAAATTGTGCCGCGTAGCACAGGATCTAAGCAGGTTGTCAACCACACAAGACAGGAAGCGGCGGCCACGGTTCGTGAGTAGGTGAGAAGGAGCGAAATGCTAAAGGATGATGTCATACAGTAGGAAATCTGCGACGTCCGTTGCGCAGCTGGTCGGTAGCGCTCGAGTAATTGTATATCGAGTGGTAAATCCGTAGCTACTGCTATTCATTTGTTTCCCATTGCCGATTTGGTAAGGGACCTAACAAATTCAAACCCACACGAATGAAATGGCTCGGCTGGGAATTCAATAGGTTGAATGTGACCGGCAGGGACGGACGTAGGCTTCGTCCGACGCTGGCACAGGTCACACGCTGCAACGTAGCGGCGAACGGAACGATAAAGGCCCTTTCAGAATACCTGTCGGCGGACGCGATCATAGGTTCTGGAGACACCTAAATGTCCGGCAGTTGGGGTGTTGTGAAGTTCTTGCAAAATGTCCTTGCGCTGATGACGTGGGACGACTAGCAAAAGTTCCGCGCCATCGGGCTGTAAGTTGCGGCGGTACAAAACGTTATCTTGAAAAAAAAAATAGGCTCATTGAAGGGTCTTTATGGCCGGATTGAAGACGTTCTATCATCGATAGGAGCGATGGATCTCAGCGTTGTTCGTCGGCTATTTGCATAAAATCTGTTATGGCAAGGATGTTGGCATCAGCTTCTAACTCGAAGGAGTCAGGTGGATCAACAGGTTGTCGAGATAAGCAGTCGGCATCGCTGTGAAGCTTGCCAGACTTGTACACTCTAGAGAACGTGTACTCTTGCAATTGCAACGCCTATCGCCCAAGTCTTCCTGTGGGATGCTTAAGGGTTGAGAGCCAGCAGAGCGAATGGTTGTCTGTGATGACTGCGAACGTGCGTCCTTATAGGTGCGGACGAAATTTTGCGATAGCCCAGATGAGAGCCAGGCACTCTCGCTCAATATTTAAATAGTTCCTTTCCGACTGAGAAAGTAGGCGGCTTGCGTGCGATATGGCACGCTTTGTGCCGTTCTGCATTTGTGCGAGTATTGCCCCTATGCCATTGGCCACTTACGTCAGTGCGTAGCTCCGTTCGAGTGGCTGGGTCAAAATGAGCCAACACAGGTGGTGATGTGAGGGCAGAATTCATAGTGCAAAGGAATGTTCTTGGTCTTCACACCAGAAAAAAGCCACGTTCTTTTTAAGGAGATCCGTGAGGGCCCGAGCAATTTCCGCGAAGTTGTTGACAAAACGGTGGAAATACGAACAGAGTACCAAAAAGCTTCGGACTTCTTGCGTGAAACGTGGGACTGGAAACTCGCGCACCGCGCGGACTTTATCAGGGTCGGGTCGTACACAAGCAGCGTCAACAAGGTGGCCAAGTAGCTCTATCTGATGGTGCCCAAAGGTGCACTTAGACGCGTCAAGCTGGAGGCCAGCACAGCGAAAAACGTCAAGGATGGCCGACAGACGTGGAAGATGGCTCTCGAAGGTTGGCGAGAAAACGATGACATCGTCTAGATAGCACAGGCACACCGACCATTTAAAACCGCGAAGGAGGGAGTCCATCATGCGTTCAAAAGTTTCTGGTGCATCGCACAACCCAAAAGGCATGACTTTAAATTGATAAAGCCCGTCGAGTGTTATGAATGCCGTCTTCTTGCGGTCGCGGTCATCGGCTGAAATTTGCCAATATCCAGATCATAGGTGCAGGGAAGAGAAATACTTGGCACCATGAAGGCAGTCAAGCGCATCATCAATTCGAGGTAGAGGATAGACATCCTTCTTGGTTATTCGATTGAGATGGCGATAGTCGACGCAGAACCGCCAGGTGTTGTCCTTGTTTTTAACAAGCACTACAGGTGATGCCCAAGGACGGGTTGAAGGCTCTATGACGTCTTTGTCGAGCATTTTCTCTACCTCATTCTGGATTATTTGGCCCTCTGAATGAGACACACGGTAAGGACGCTTATGAATGGGACTGGCGTCGCCAGTGTCAATACGGTAGGTTACGACGTTCGTGCGGCCCAAGCAATGGTCGTCGATATCAAAAATGTCGAGCTAAGAAAATAGAAGACCACGGAGCGCTTCAACTTGGGACGGCGACAGGTCACTTGATATCATTTTGTCTAAGAAAGCTCTGTTCTGTGCGGCTACGACAGGTTCGGCTACGGTTTTGATGTCAGGAGTAAGAGATGAAATTGTACATTGCTCAAGAGTGGAGAGTTCTGCTAAGGCAATACCTTGAGGAATCACCTGGGTCGACATCGAGAAGTTGAGGACAGGAAGAAGCGTCTTGATGTCGCTAAGCCTCACTATACTATGAGGAAGTATGATGTTGTGGGAAAGGGTCAGGTCGACGAGTGGAACTCTCGAGTAGTCGTCATCAAGAACAGGTTAGAACGACGACATAGAAAGGTATACCGCGGCCTTAGACGGTAATCGCAGACACTGCACGGACCGTAGCCGTGTGCGAGCTGCAGGAGGGACATCAGAGTACAAAGGCAACTCTAGCTCTAAAGTGCCGGTTGAACAATCAATGAGGGCTGAATGCGCGGTCAAGAATTCAATGCCGAGAATCACGTCGTGTGGGCAAGCGTCTAGAACAGCGAAGAGGACTGGAGTGTGAAGGCCGGCAACAGTGACGCGGACAGTGCACATACCAAGAACTGATGTTCGGCTGCCGTCGGCTACTCGCACAGTCGAAGACATGGCAGGGGTAAGAACTTTTTTCAGGTGGGACCGTAGACATGAACTCATAACGAATATGTGGGCACCAGTTTCTATTGTAGCTGTAACGGTCAGGCCATCGATAAACATCACCAAGTAAATTTCGTGTGAAATTAGTGGTCGGCAGAGGTTTTTCGGTCCGAGTTTTCAATGCAGCGCCACCTCCAGGAGCTTCATCTGTTAGTTTCCCGAGAACTGCCAGAATTACGCCGGTGACGGGGAGTGACCGCGTTGATAGGAGCGGGGCTGGTGACACTGAGGCGACGGCGAGCGGCTGGATCGGGCTCCCTGGGCGCCGACATTGGCGTAGGATGGTTCGGAGCGTTGCGTAGAATAACTAGGTGAAACGTCCTGAAGGTGGTCATCAGTAAAACGAGGTGGCGAATACTGCCCATGATCCTGTCGGTGGTCGTCTAGAAAACGTTGCCGGAAAGGCCATCTGTTGCGGCAGTGGCGGGAAATGTGGCCAACGCGATGGCATGAGAAGCGTATCGGTCGATTATCTTGTGTGCACCACTCAGATGGATTTCGGTAGTGCGATGAGAACAGCGGGACCAACGCGGCATCAGCAACAAGTGTGGCGGCGTGGTAGTGAGCGTTAAGATTTATGGACTGTGGTGTGTGGCTGGAGTTTTGGGGAACTAAGACGCCCATGTTGGCAAAATCTTGTCGCACAACAGTCTGAATAAGAGATATTGGGACTGAGTTGTCAGGCACAGGGGGTTCATAAGTCGAAGGAGCCATGGCTTCCAGCTCCTGGCGAACAATTCTTGTGATGTTTGGAGGATTCACGAATAGACGTGGTGCCACAGGATCCTCGCAGGGAGATGTCACAGTGGTGTTCGGGAGTCAGGAAAAACGTTGAGTGATTCTCCTGCTTTTGGCTAGTTCGAACCGCCGACATTCACTGACAATTGAGTCAAAGGTGGTACAGTTCTTGGATATCAGAATGTTGAAGGCATCGTTGGCTATGCCTTTCAACACATTGCCGACCTTGTTTAGTTCGGTCATGTCTTTGTCGGCCTTCCGACAAGAGGCGAGCACATCTTGGATATAGGTGACGTACGACTCGGTGGAAGATTGAACTAGTGACGCGAGTTCCTGCCTGGCTGCCATTTGTCGAGCAACTAACCAGCCGAACAAGTCACGGAGCTTCTGCTTGCACACGTCCCAACTCGTCAGGTCTTCCTCGTGCGTCTCGTACCAGGCGCGTGCAGTACTTCGCAGGTAAAAGATGATGTTGGCCAGCATAAGCGTCTCATCCCACCTGTATTGCTTGCTGACGCGCTCGTATAAGACGAGCCACTCGTCAACGTCAGTTGTGTCGGTGCCGCAAAATGTACCTGGATCGAGAAGATCGAAAGGGATCACAGGTGACGGAGCAGGCGTAGACTTAACGGATGGCGCACTGCCTTCAGGCATCGTGGCTGGACGAAGCTGACGTCCGCTACGGAGATCCAGAGTCAGAATATTACCCCGCGCATCCACCAAAAATATGTAACGGGGAGTATTTAATAAGTGAACGCCGGGTGGCTAACACTGGACACAGTATGCAAAGATGCAGGACAAGAGGGCAGTTCAGACACAACCCCACAACAACATCGTCGTCTTCATTCCTTCTGCGTCATTTCTGCACCCGTGCCTGAGGTACCTTTCTATACACGTGACATTTAGAGCTGTGCCAATTTCGATGTCTTCGCATTGATAACAAGTAACATGTATGAATAAGCAGTTCGTTAAGTGGTATCGAAAAGAGCACTTCTCAAACCACTTTAAATAATATGCAAAATGTCAGGAGAGTAACACACACGTGCATTGTCCTATGGTAGTCATCACTGAGAAGCACAACGCGAATGAAAGACCAATTGAATAAAGTAATAGGCCATCATTGAAAGATATCGAATGTTGTATTAATGCGATACTTCGGTAAACTCGTCATACATGCGGCATCAGTGGAACCCACAAAAAGCGCGTAACAAAAGGGAACAAATAGAAAACTTCATGATGAGCTAAGCAAGCATATGCTCGTTATAATTGTCATTGATCAGGACGGGCGAAAAGACTGAGACATATTATGACTATTGCATACTACAAATCATAAATCTTTGTATTTGAATGAATAATGATAGACTGAGCTGAACTGAACATTCGGCTAGTAGATGCAAAGTCTCGATTTCAGCTGCAACATTGCGGAGCCTGCTCTACCTAAGCCTTAGGTGGAGTGTCCGAGTCTAAAGTGCCGTCGATAGCCAAAGCAATCGGTGAAATGAAGAGGGATTACGTCAACGCATATACTACCGCAGACAAACTGCGCAGGCAGTGAAGAAACGCCACGCGTAACACAGCAACTCCCGTCACAATCAAGCATGGGTCCCAAACATGCAGCCCATGGACCTTTTGCTTACGGCCCGTTGCTTCACGTGAAATAAAGTTACGCGACTTTGCTAAATAGTGCTCGCATTAAATAGTGTCGAATTTTCCTACCTATTGCAAGTGATTAATGGCACTTTCTTCGGTAAGCTAGGGAGACGGGGCCGGTCTAAAGTGTTTTTTTCCGTCAGGCACTATACAGGTCACTATCACCATGGAAAAAAACTCATTTCATAGTCGGCTTCCAGGTTTTAGTCACTGCGGAAATAAATCTTGATATTTCGACCTCCATCTAGTAGTGGGTTGTATACAAAGGCAAAGACTCGCACCACTAAAGAAAGAAGTGCCCTCGCGCCCCAGCTCTGGTGAACAAGCCGGACCGACGCTCTTGGTAAGATCCAGCTGTTGCTCAGACCTTGATGAACCTTCTCTAGACCCCTAGAGCGACGTGACAATTGGTGGATGTCCTGGGTGTCCTCTCTGGGATGTTTCAAGCCCCTCCTGGAAGCAGCACCACGAGCCCAGCGCGAGTCACCACTCCCGTTCATCTGACCAGCCGCAGCATCAGGGGATTACCACCCGAAGCTGACGTTACAGTTCACACCAGTATGGTGAGCACGTCCGTTCAAACTACTTCAACAGGTACGGAAAAACCAAAGGCGATTGGGTACCTCCTCAAAAGTCAACAGGTGCCGACACAGTTTCATGGCACCGAGCTTGAAGACATCGAGGACTGGTTGGTCGACTTCGAGTGCGTGGCTACCTTGAACGAATCCAAACTACGGCGTGTGTACTTCTACTTGGAGGATGGAGCACGCACGTGGTACTTAAACCATGGGGAACAGATGACGTCTACCGCCAGCTGCTGGATACTTACACATGTGCTGATCACTACGAACGAGCAGAACGAGCGATCCAGGCCCGCATTCAAATGCCCAATGAAACTGTCATGACCAATGTCGAAAATATGACGCACCTGTTTCGACGGGCTGATCCGGAAATGACAGAGAGAAGTTGCGTTAGCTGATTCGGGGAGCTAAGGAGCAGCTTTTCGCTGGCCTTGTACGGAGCTTGCCGAAAATGGCCGCCGAGTTTTTGTCCGAGGCTGTCACGATGGAAAAGATGCTTCAGAATTGATCGAACTCACCGCTAGAGGGCCAGCGTGAGCAAATGCCTGTAACGTGGGCTCCGGCAAACGGTACGTGCCACTCCTACCCAACCTTTTCTACGGTCACTAACCTGCTCGAACAGCGGCATAAATGTCTGAGGAAGACAGAGACGACGCCCATTACGGGCCAGCTCCAACGTTCTGTGTGCAATGGGCACTTAGTGAACCGAGACGCCGAGCATCCGAGCTAAGCCTCTCTGAGACTCCGCTCCTTCGTCGACACTGCCAGCGACGCCTCCCGTTATCATGGAAGTAACGGTTGAGGGCATCACCATTTCTGCTGAAGAGTTCCAGGCCGGCAATCGGACACCAGTTCTCTACAAAGACTATGCGTCTCGACCAGCTTGTTTACAGAAACCACTTTCGCAACCCAACGCTACCTCCGAGGCGGCCAACCCGAATGCCAGGAACATTGCGTGCGTCGAAGCAGCCGTAACTGGCAGAGGCAAAATGCCGGCCCACCTACCACCTGCTACGAAGCAGATGCGCAGCATCGTACAACGCAGCAAGCAAGTGCCACCACTCCCACCAAACGCTATTCGCGTCGTCGTTCGTCCGTGAAGTCAACTGCGACTCTAAGACGTCCCAACGCCTCGACTCATGAAGGCAGTGCAGGCTGCACTCTAAATCACTCTACCTGATTATTTATGTCTGCGCATACACCCCACCAATAATACATTCACTGCAGCTACAACACACTCCGCAGCAGCTGAGCTCCCAAAGGCGCCGACTTCACTTACCATTGGCGACCATGCTTACCCTTGCGTGGCTTACGTGGCACCCCCACCAAGAGCTACAAGAGAAGTCATCTCAAGCGCCTTTGACGACGAGACCCCAACTCAGCTGTACGATAATCTGGTCGAACGGAATCCCGAATACTCAATACTCGCAGCCTGATGAATCGGGAAAACGCACTCCATTCTCATCAACTTCGCCAATGAGGTATTGTATTCCCTTAAATACATGGGAGCCATTCACCGCTGCAGTCCATACCATGGAAGTACGGATGCCTGTACGAATCGCAGACTACCGGGCCATTGTCATGACGTATGCCCAAGCCCAAAGACTAATCTTTGCCTACGATGTGGCATCCAACATTCACCCCGGGAACCTCCTTGCACGCCTAAGTGCATTCTGTGCGAGGGCTCTCATCTTACCGGCACTGGATCATGCAAAAGACGCAACCTTCACTAGCCACGCCAAAAGACAAGGCAACCTCAAACGCAGCGACAAGAACCGGCTGCACTTGGGGTCAACTTCCCTCAGATGTCGCTGGGGCCCACTCAGCCCAGCCAACAAAACCAAGCCTGGACCAAGCTGCTTAAACGAGAATGGGGCCCTCCCCGTTCTTCCTCCAAGCACGCACCATCATCAGCAGCGACTTCCAGTCTACAATACGCTCTGGCAGAGTCTCGGGAGGAGGCAGTGGCAGCCAGAGCTGAAGCTCAAGCAGCCCGAGCTGAAGCCGCCGCCCTTCGAGAACACATCGCGAAGCTGGAAGCCCAGATACGTACTCTTGCACACAAGCCATGCCATTCCAACTACACCAACTCCTACTACATCCCAACCTCCTGCGCCCAACCCACCCACCGCCTCTAGCATATCTTTTACACCCAGCCATGTCAACGTCACATCATCTTCTGATTCAGTCGAGTTAGATATCGACACGCAGCTTCCTAGGCACACAAATCGGGACACAACGCCGCGTCCCTCCACGCACAGCTAACTAGCCGATATACCGACCCTGCTCGAGTCTTTCACTGCTCGTTTTGAGGCGAAATTGCAGGACGGTATCACTAGCATCAACCAGGTATGCACAATGCTCAATGATGCGGGAATCCGTCTAACAACAGACAATGCTGCGCTTGATATGTGGGGTTTAACGTCCCAAAACCACTATATGATTATGAGAGACGCCGTAGTGGAGGGCTCCGGAAATTTAGACCACCTGGGGTTCTTTAACGTGCACCCAAATCTGAGCACACGGGCCTACAACATTTCCGCCTCCATCGGAAATGCAGCCGCCGCAGCCGGGATACGAACCTGCGCCCTGCGGGTCAGCAGCCGAGTACCTTAGCCACTAGACCACCGCGGCGGGGCGACAATGCTGCGCTTAATCATCGTTTTGATGCGTTAGCTCAATCATTGACTGACCGCTACAACAATCTTGAATCACAGTTCAATTTGTTCGCAACACGCCTTCCAAAGCGAGATCTCGCCCCTAGTAAACACAAGAAGCCCAAAGCAGCTGAAGGGCAAGAGAACCCGCTCTCTGAAGTCGCTAACGACTCCTAACTCTATGCGGCAGCTACGCCCCTTCTCAATTCTTATGATTGCAGCTCCAAACCGTAACCTGACACTCTGGCAGTGGAACTGCCTGAGGTTTTGTCCAAAAGCGTCATGTTGTGCAACTGCTATCTTACGCTGCGGGACCCGATATCCTTGCCCTGCAAGAACCCTCCAATTCAATAACCTTACCTGGCTATACTTCCATTACACCCACATTCCCTATATCCTCTCGGGTGGCGTTTCCAATTATTCGCTCAATTACCACCATCTCCCACTGTTTAGCAGTCCAAGACATTGATCACCACCTAATTGAGCTTGTCCCGCAACACGCTAGGGCTAGAAGCCTCTTCATCCTGAATGTATACAGCAGCCCTAGGCGCTTACAAGGCAACTTCCAGCGCCTGTTTCCGCTCGCGAAACGCATAGCCAATAAGTGCCCCCTACTTGTCGCGGGAGATTTTAACGCCCCACATATGGCCTGGGGTTACCCTCCCGACACACCAAAAGGATGTCGGGTGTGGTTAGCAGCGCAGCAAGCCGGTCTCTCCCAGCTCACTGATTCTGCTTTCCGACACGCATGGGGAATAGTGTCTGCAAATACACTACACCAGACCCCACATTCGCACATCGCCTCCCTCATACCACATGGTGCAACACAACAGAATTTGGGTAGTGACCATTACATTATCGAAATTTTCTTAAATATGCAACTACCCCGCAGGGTTCCCAGAGGTACCACTTTCACTAACTGGGATAGGGCAACGCGCAAGCACGCCTCTATCATGGACATCACTGAATGGTCCGAACAACTTTGTAGTGATGTCCGATCCTCAACTCGTCTAGTACGAGAAGACTGCCCAAGCGACACAAATGACTCCCGTCTTCTGCATTTATGGCACGCTAAAGCAAGCGAAGCGACGCTGGCAAAGTCAGCGTTGGAACCGAACTCTGAGACGTCGCCTCGCGCGCCTGACCAAAGAGATAGAGACCCATGCAGCCACTCTTTCACGACAGAACTGTGAATCGCTCTGCAACAAATTAAATGACAATATGAGTTTGCCTCAGACTTCGAATTTGTTCAGACACTCAATTGATCCAACTCAAAGACTAACCAAAGACACAACCTCACCAAACTCCTATATACTTGCGATAAACCTCCACCAGAGCTTCTTCAGGAACTTCGAAATCAGTACTTCACAACATAAACTGCCGTATTGCATCCCGACTATACAGGCCCTCCTAATCAGCTCCTCGACCAACTAATTACCGTAGCCGAAGTAGGAGCCGAACTACAGAAACTAAGCACTTCCTCAGCCGCCAGTCCAGACGGTATTCACAACAAAGCACTCCATAATCTCGACGACCAATCTATTGCCTTCCTTACTGTATACTTTAATGAGTGCTGGCTAAGGGGCATCCTCCCAACACAATGGAAGGAGGCCAAGGTTGTCTTTATACCTAAACCTGGGAAACGTCTCCTTACGTCCAACCTCAGGCCCATATCCCTCAATTCTTGTGTCGGCAAACTCATGGAACATGTACTCCAAACCAGGCTTTGCCAGTACTTAGAAGACAATAATCTCTTGCCTACTTGCAAGTTTGTATTTAGCCCTGGGCTTTCCACGCAGGATGTTTTCCTGCAACTGAAACACCACCTTCTCGACTCTCAAACTTTTCATACCAGAGCTATCTTAGCAGTAGGTCTAACAAAGGCATTCGACAACGTTGCGCACTCAGCTATCCTAGAGAACCCATAACCCTGGGAGTCGGCGCAAAGACGTACAACTACCTAGCCGAGACTTCCTTAGCCACCGCACAGCAACACATACCTTTGGCGATCACAGCCTGCCAGGCATCACGCTTGGTGCACTTGTTACGCCTCAGGGTGCAGTTCTCTCACCTATTCTATTTATGCCCAAAAAACTGGGTCATATCCCCGACATCCACTTCAGCTTCTACGCCGACAACATCACCGTCTGGGCAAACCGTGGTAGTGACGCCGAAATAGAAGAACACTTACAGTTGGCACTAATCACCATCGACACATATGTTCGAGAACGTGGCCTTACCTGTTCGCCTTCCAAATCGGAGCTCTTTCTTTACCGACCGAAGGAACATACTTGAGCCATTCCCCTATCCCTCTCGCGCTAGGTTCCCACCCCATCCAACTTGTCTCGACAATTTGGGTGCTAGGGCTAGTTCTCTACTCACATGGCGCACATGGGGAAGTCATTAGGACTCTCCAAACACATGCTCAGCAGACCACTTGACTGATTCGCCGCATAGCGAACAGTCGGGCTGGCGTATACTCTAGCGAAACACGCTTCGCCTCACCCAGGCTTACATGGTAAGCCGCACCACGTATGCCCTCCCTTACATACCTCTCCTACAGAAGAAGAGAGACCGGGTTAACGCGCTTCTACGGAGTTGCACAAGAATGGCTCTGCGCCTTCCCCCAAGTACATCCAATGACAGACTTTTCAAACTTGGTGTACATAATACATTTGAGGAACTCGCTGAAGCCACTTTTATGGCACAAAGATGTCATCTGTCTAATTCAGTGGCTGGCCGCGCTCTTTTGTCCCATATAAACTTAGCCGCAGTTACACAACCACCTGAGGTGTCCTCCTTTCTTCTAACCTCCACTCTCACCAAAACGTACTCCCATCCCGAGAAAGATACATCCTGTGCGAGATGAGAAACGCAGAAAGGCAAGGGCTCGGGCCCTCCAGAGACAATTTGGCGAGGACCAGGTCGTGGTCTACGTGGATGCAGCGGAATATGCCTCAGGATCACGCATGGCCCTTGCGGTGGCTGACAATCACGCAAATCTTCTAACTTCGTGCTCAATTGTCACAAGTTCCTCCACAGAGGCCGAAGAGGCAGCTATCGCGCTTGCTCTCTTCTCAGCATTCGCCACCATATTCATTAGCGATACAAAATCAGCTATTTTGAACTACGCCAATGGCTTGATATCCCTTACCGCTTGCTTGCTTGCTACGCTTCTGGCAGTATCAGCGTTCCACAACCCTCATCTGGATGCCAGCACATGCCGGCCTACTTGGCAACGAGGAGGCTCCTTCTATAGCCCGAGGTCTCACATTCCGGGCAGGAGAAACGGAGCCCCCTCCACAGGTAGAGGAGCGCTTGCTCTCTTTTCATGATATTCTAACGTATTACCGGTTTCAACGAAGAATATACGCACCCCCAGCCCCATCTCTTAACATAGCGCAGGCTGCACATTGGCGACGCCTACATACTCGTACTGCTCTATACCCCATATTACTAAACGCCCGTTACATAGACCAATTCCCCTCTTCGTGCAAACTGTGCGGCAAACCAGGAGACTTCCTCCACATACTGCTCACATGTCCCACGTCCCCCACCACCAGCTGCGGCAGTGTCATACTGGTAGACCATCATGACCAGCACTTCTGCGTTTTATCAGCGCCGGGTCATCTCTTGCGCCATGAAGAAGATCGCGCTTCATGGGCTTTCCTTTGCTTTGTAAGGGTGCCTTCTCACCGTGCGGGAGCGCCAACGTGCCATGAGGGGGCTCGGCCCCCACGCTCTAAAGTGGCAATAAATGTTTCTACCACCACCACCACCTGCATCGATCCACCCTGTATGAGCGGTATGTGAACAACACGTCTGCTGCTCAAGTTCTCACTGCTATCAGAAGCAACGCCGAGTGTCTGCTCGACCTCTCTATAGTATGCGAGGAGCTGCAAAAGGCTACCGCCCCACCACCACCTCCTATGGTGAGTTTCATGGCAGGCATCGCCAAGGACGAGCTGCACTAGGCCCTTTGTGACCCAGTGAGTCTGGATAACGCCACACCCGCTTCAGTTGACTTCCACCGTGCGACCTATGTGGAAGCCTTGAAGCGCCCTGCTTCCTCTTCCCCGCTGTTCGTTCAGGCACCTCCTTCGGTTTCATTTCAGCCGGTGCAGCCGCTCCGGTACTACGAGAACACACGCACGCCGCCGCCCTTCGTTTACCGCAGTCCTGCACATTTTGCCGAGCAACCAGCGCATTACCTTGACGCTAGACACGCTTCGGCTCGGAAATTTCATGTTTGGCGCACTCCTGATCGCCGACCTCTGTGCCTCCACTGCAGTGAAGCGGACCATTTGTACCGCCAGTGCCCATACCAGCGGCTGAGGCTGCGAGATTTTAAGTATATTCAGCGCCTCTTCGGTATGAAAAGTGACCCCGGGACATTGGGAACTACCTGGCTCATCAGTGCATGCCACCACCATCTGGACGGCAGACGCGCTCACCGTCACAGGAGTGCTTTTCATCCCCGCCCCAGCGACATACTGGCGCGCGGCCCCCACCGAGAAAACTAGCAAAGCGACCTTTGGAGGTGAGGTCGCTGACAGTAGACATGCTGAAGACCTCCGATCTACGCTAGCAGGCAAGGTTGTAGATTTGACTGAACGGTATGTGCAGCTTTCTCTGGATACACCGGTCCTAATCGATGGCTATGCAGTTGGTTCATTAGTGGATACCGGCACTGACTATTCGAAACTAAGCGGGTAAATAACCACACTACTAAAGAAGGCAATCATGCCCTGGCATGGCTCCGTGATTCGAACGGCTGGTAGCCACACCATCTCTCTACTTGCAACCTGCACGAGTACGGGTCTGCGGTTTTACTTTCGCAGCAAGTTTCCTTGTGCTCCGTGAATGTTCACGCGATGCCATTCTTGGTGTTGACTGCCTACAGGAGCATGGAAATGTCAGTGATCTTCAAGAACATCGCATCACCTTCTCAGCCGACCGAGCAATTGACAAGCAGGACGACCAACAGCGTACCAACTGCCGACATTCATCGTGTTTTTGCTGAAAGTGTAACGCTCTTTGCAAGAACCAGTGTTGTAGTTGATGTCACATGCTGTGGATTGCGAATTGGTGAAGCGATTGCGGAAAGTAATTTTGAGCACCTGCTGACTCAAGGTGTCTGTGTGGCTAGGAGTACCATACAGCTCCGTGATGGCTGATTTCAACTACTGGTTATAAATTTTAGTAACGAATATCGACACCTTTTTCGTGGCACTTCACTAGCCTTTGCCGATGAATGAGGAACCGTTCCCACCTGCTTCACGTCGGATGCAGCGGTGGCCGCCCATACGTCTCTAAACAATGTCGACATTAATTCTGACCTCTCATCAGAAAACCAAACAGCACTGCGAAAACGCTTACTTGAATTCAAGTCATGCTTCGCTGCTTCCTCTAAGGTGCACCCGACTTCGATCACTAGGCACAGAATTATCACTTACGACGACTCCCACCCAGTACACCAGCAGCCTTACCGCGTGTCAATGAAGGAACGAGAAGCCATTCGTACGCAAGTTCGAGAAATGCTTGACGACGGCATCATCTAGCCTACCAGCAGCACGTGGTCCTCTCCGGTCATCCTAGACAAAAAGAAATACGGAACGATACGCTTTTGCGTCAATTACCGAAAGCTGAACAGCGTGACTGAAAAGGACGTGTACCCGCTGCCACACATCGATGACTCGTTAGACAGATTATGCCGCGCTCACTACTTTTCCTCTTTGGATTTAAAAAGCGGGTAATGGCAGATTGAGGTTGACGAGCGAGACCGCGAGAAAACGGCCTTTGTACCCCGGACGGCATGTATGAATTTCTAGTCCTTCGTTTTGGTTTGTGTTCAGCGCCCACAACTTTCCAGCGAATGATGGACACTGTGCTAACTAGTCTGAAGTGGAATACTTGCCTCCTGTACCTTGATGATATAGTCGTTTTTTCTAAAACATTCCAGCAACATCTTCACCACCTTAGGGATGCGCTAGAGGCTATTTGCACGGTAGATCTTAAACTAAAACCGGAGAAGTGTCCCTTTGGTTATGAAGAGCTCAAGTTCATTGGCCATGTAGTGAACGCGAACGGAGTCCACTCCGATCCCGACAAACTTGCCAAACTTGCCGCTGTAGCCACGTTTCCGCCTCCTACAGACAAAAAGGTTGTTCGGCGCTTTCTGGGCTTGTGCGCCTACTATTGACTACTATCGACACAAGACCACACACCGTTTGTAAGGGCTACCGAGCAACAGGTTGCTTTTGCCAAACTACGACATGGGATGGTCAGCCCCCGTTCTTGCGCATTCTGACGATGATGCCTACACAGAGGTGCACACTGATGCCGGTAACATCGGCCTCGGCGCAGTGCTCGTCCAGCATCAAGACGGCCAAGAACGAGTCATAGCCTACGCCAGCCGCTCACTGTCCCGTACCGAGGTGAATTACACGACCACAGAGAAAGAGTGCCATGCCTCTATGGTCATCTTTTCAAAGAGATAACGGACCACCATGCCCTCTGCTGGTTGGTGAACACGTGTGATCCCTCAAGACGTCTGGCACCAATGAAGCAGCGTCTACAGGAATTTGGTGCGACCATCGTCTATAAGCCGGGACGGAAGCACGAAGACGCTGATACACTGTCTCATGCGCCCATACATTTAGTCAGTCAGAAAGAAGAGAACCATGATGAATTCCTGGGCGCCCTTAGCTCATCGAACTTGAGCAGACGGCAGCGAGAGAATGAAGAGATTCGACCGCACATCAATTCTTTAGAGAGTCGTAGCACCGTTATACCTCGCCATCTATCTCGCATCGCGACGTCTTTCTGCCTTCGAGATAACGTCCTGAATAAGAAAGAAAAATTGGCAGATTCCGCGTAAGGTGGGAATCAATGATATGCGAAGCACGAATCAGAAAAGCTAATAAGGCACTTTAAAGTCAGCACAACATTTTGAAGTGTGGTTAATGATGCCGTACATTACTTTCGTGTCATGGTTTTCTTGTTTGAATGTGTCGTTTACCTTCGTCATCTATTCACGTGACGTGATACCAAAACTAGTGCATGTGGAGCTAGCGAAACGACCACGAGCGCGCTGTGAGCATGGTATGTTGTCATGTTCCTATATGACACGCGTGTCAGGATTATCATGTTTGCACCAGTCATATACTTTCATTATGCACTGGCGTCACGTGAGACCAAGTTTTGTATATAAAAAGCGCATCATGAAGGGCTCAATATACTCCAATGTGCCGTTGACGCGCGCGCACGCTGGGCACAGTGACGCTACGTTAGCAAAACGCGAGCACTCTAATGACCTTTTCAAAAACGCCTCCCTGGGCGCCGCCATAGTCCTCTTTGGGCTGTGCAAATTGGCGTCTCTCCTCAAAAATACATTGACAAGGCTGCGCCCTCAGCGTTCGTACTCGCGCGCACAGCCCATCATGGCGGGGCTTGTTTTCTTCTGTGAAAAGGTGGATAGTCTGACGCCAGGCACGACCAGCGTCCGTCGGCGCGGCCCAACGGCAACCAGCGCGAAATGCGACTTGCTGCATTTCGCGCCGATGTGTTCCCAGAGAACACTACGTCTCCCTCTTTTCGTGACGTAGGGATGACGGATGCACTGAAATGCGCATGCATCAAGGAGGAGGAGGAAAAAACCTTTATTGATGCTGGCTGTGCCAGATAGCCCTTATCCCCACCGGGCTGGTTGACATCCCTAGTCCGGGACGTCATTAGTCGAGGCCGCCACCCGAGCCCGCTGGACTAGAGTTCGCTGTTCGTCTAGTGTGGAGCTATTGAGTAGGATCGTCTCCCAGTCCTCTTTGGTGGGGTTGGGAAAGGGGGTTAATTTTGGGTTTATTTGGCAGGCCCAGACCATATGGTAAGTGTTGCCCACTTCCCCTCAGTACTGGCACTGCCTACTTATTTTTGGGTCGTAATATTTGAGTATGGCTGGACAGAGCAGCGTGTTTGTCTGTAGGCACCGCAGGACGTGCTCCTCCGTTTTCGAGAGTCCCTTCACTGGTGCGGGATACAAGCGGCGTTGCTCAATGTAGTATTCTTTGATTTCTCGAAACCGTGTTAAAGGTGTGGGACGTTCAGGTCTATCAGGGGAACAGGGAACTTCCCGGGAAGTAAGCACGCGGGCCGCTGCATGTGCAGCCTCGTTACCCTGTAGACACTGATGTCCCGGAGTCCATATAAGACGTTTTGGGGTAGGATCGCGGTTCCTGATGCTGAATTTTAAAAGTCTATTAGCCAATGGAGAGATTTCTCCTGCAAGATAGCTCTCGCAGGCTCTTCGAGAGTCTGTAACTATTTGTTTTGAGTTTGTATGGGATACTTCGAGTGCAATTGCCACTCTCCTCGCCTTACTTGAGCTTGTGGCTTTGAAAGTGAGGCCGTCCACCTGCAGTTCCTTGATGTATTACCGCCGCCGTGTAGTATCCCTTGGTGACGACCCGGCCACATCGACGTAAGAGACCCCATTACGGGAGCCAAGCCGTTGTTCAAGTGCCTCAGCGCGCGCTTGCCTTCTACCCTGGTGCGCCTCCCTGGTCATACTGCGGGGAAGCGGGGACACCCAGAGTTTTGTTCTCCAAAGTTCAGTAATACGCTCCGCGTTTTCGATTTTCGCATTCGTACCGGATCAAGCGGCGGTCCAGTAGGCGCCGCCCGGGGGGCGTCTACGTAAGACGCGTATATTGATTTGTGAGGTGGGCTTCTTGGAGCTCTTGTATAGAGTTAATACTCCCAAGGCAGAGAGTTTCTGATTTGAAGTGCTGATGGGTAAATCAAGTGCGCGCTCAATTACTTTCTTAAGAATAGCATCGACTCTGTTCTCTTCGTGTTAGTCATGAAATGTCAAAGCACGCCACGGGTGCGCGCCTCGAAATGTATTGGCGCCTTGACTGTGGCATTTAGCCATGTTCTTACATGACAGACATCTCATGATTATCATGGTTGTGACAAGTTACGCAGCTTCGTCATCCATTGACAGTAACGTATTACCAAATATTGTAAATGTAAAGCTAGCGAAACGGCCGGGAGTGCGTCATATGTGGCGATGTAGTCATGTTGTTACATCACGACGTCGTGATTATCAAGTTTGTATGTGCATTATGTCGTCCGTTCGCGTCGCGTAATACTAATTTTGGTACATGCCAAGCTATGGAATCGGCCGCGAGCGCACATGACGTGACATGTATCATGTGATACATACACGCATCTCTTGTGTATCATGTCTGCCCAGTAAAAAACCTTCGTCATCCACTGACTTCAGTAATACCAATTTGTTTATAAGTGAACGGTGACACGGTCGGGCCAGCGCACATGAGCGTGCATGTATTCACGTATGTTACATGGGACACCCATGTCATGATTTTCATGTTAGGGTCAGTCGCTTGTGTTCACCATGCAATCATAACATACAATACCAGTTTTGCAACCTGCCATGTGAACGAAACTACCGCAAAAGCTGCAGGACCAAGAAATCTAAATCATGAAATTCATGGCATCCATGTCATGATTTTCATGTTTCGACTAGTCAAATATGTGCTTCATACAGTCATGTTGTCATGCCAAGTTTGGTAGTGATACCATTATCGAAAGGGCCAGAAAAGCTAAAGATCGTAGGTGGCTAGATAGATAGATAGATAGATAGATAGATAGATAGATAGATAGATAGATAGATAGATAGATAGATAGATAGATAGATAGATAGATAGATAGATAGATACGCACAAAGTCACCGAAGTTTGCTAAGAAACGCTTCGCATTTAGAAGCCGCAGCTTAGAAGTCGCATTTCAAGTCGCAAACTGGCAAGCAAATCAAAACGTGCCCCGCGTTTCTCACGCCCAAATAACGCGTGAAACGTACTCACAGGTACAGGTGAACACGTATAAGCGTCTCAGTTGATACTTCGCTGTGTCTTAACAGCGCACCCTTTTCGCAAACGGAGGCGATTGCGGTGCACGTTGTGCGCCAGGTAACTACAACATAATTGTTCCGGTGAAACTCAAAGGCTAGCCAAGACGCATGATCTTCACCACTGCAAGATAAGGGCTCGTGATCGAGCGTACACACCCTTATTCTCTACGGGGGCCAAAGTTCGCGTGAGAGATGAGAGCCGCCACTAGGGTGCCTCGATGTGCGCACCCCCGAGCAGAGGAGCAGGTATCGAGGCACTCTAGCCGCCGTGCGCTCACTGTGCCATCTTGCTGTTTGGGCTGAAAACACTAGTCTCCCCCCACCCCGAAATGTTCGCCAACAGGGGTAAGTGATAAATATAAATAGCCTGCCGTTGGGACGTCGAAAGAGGTCCCTTCCGGTGGCGAAAAGATTAACACCTCGCAATAGACGCAGAGGTCCCACGTTCGATTCAGCGTGCCGGAGTCTTTTTTATTGATTTTGCTTTCTTGCGTTTTTATATATATAGACACGTATAAATATACCATGCATGACGCCGAAGCCGGTGGTGCGGTCAAGCCGAGAGTGTCCATATAATTACTATCGCAATAAAACGCCTGCTCTATGAGCCGCGTATACCCCCTCGTCGTTGCGAAGGACATGCGGGACGAAGTCCTCTCCGCGTGTCATGAGCCCACATATGGTCATCTAGGTTACTCTCGAACGCTCGCCAGAGCAAGCGAGACGTACTACTAGCCTTGACTTTTGGCAAGCGTGAAGCAGTACGTTAAAAGCTGTCGTCAATGCCAGCGTTGAACGTCGCCACCAAGCAAGTCGGCTGGATTACTTCAGCCAATTGATCCACCCCACAAGACATTCGACCAAGTCGGCATAGACATTCTCAGCCCATTTCCTTTATCGGCCGACGGCACCAAATGGGTCATTGTTTCAATTGACTATCTGATTCGCTATGCTGAAACAGAGGCGATACCCCGAGCCATGGTTTCTGAGGTAGCAAAGTTATTCATGTATCACATTGTTCGGTACCATGGTGCTCCATCTGCAGTGATAACCGATAGAGGAACAGTGTTCACTGCAAAGCTTATGAATAAAGGTTTTTGACTAAGAAAGACTAGACATGAAACGACGACTGCTTACCATTCGCAGAGAAACGAGCTCACCATGTACATCAAAGTCCAACACAAAACATGGGATCCCATTTTGATTAATGTGACGGTCACTTATAACACCGCTGTTCAAGAAACAACGCCATTTTCACCGTTTCGCCTTCTCCGAAGCCGCGAAGTTCAGACAATGATGGGTTATGCTTCCTTGTGAAGACGCCAATAAATTAATAAATGACGCCGAAGAATTTTCAGAGTGGGCCGAGGAAACTCACCAGCTCGCAGGGCTACGCATTAGTCAGCAGCAACAGGTCGATGCACGACGTTACAACATTCGTCACAATGACGTATCTTACTGTCTGGGAGACCAAGTTTGGGTTTGGACCCCTGTTCATCGCTGTGGCCTCTCCGAAAAGTTTGTAAGCAGATACTTCGGTCCGTATAAAGTGTCGCGCCGCGTGAGTGATGCAAACTACGAATTCGTTCCGGACCCTGCGTCGTCAACATGGGTGCAACGAAGATAACCAAGCTTTGACATAGTTCGTGTGATGCGCATGATGCCTTAATTTGCGCGTTCATAAAAGAGCCTTTTCCTGTGTTTTTTATTTGTGCTACAGCGATTGCTTCATCATTGGTGAACTGTAGCACTTGACTATTAGTGTCCTTTTCTATAGTTTTAGCTGCTTCGTTTTCGTTTCGTTTTTACAATAGCTTTACACCATTAAGACGATGCTCTTCTTTGTTTGTGAAGGAGGAATATTGCTACCTACTTCTAGTACTGGGTCGTATGCCAAGGCGAAGACTCACACCACTAAACAAAAAAGTGCCCGCTTGCCCCAGTTCTGGCGAGCGAGCCCAACCAGCGCGTTTGTTAAGAGCCCTCTTGCTCCGAACTCAATAAACTTTCTCTAGACACCTGGAGCGCCGTGACAATATGTATACTTTTTTAGGGGCGAAGCTCCTTAAAGCGGAACCCGTTCATCCCTCGTCGTAGTCGTAGTGTGTAACCAGTCTTACATTTTGACCTGCAAAGTGGTGCCGGTGGGAGATTTCTCCTGTGCGTTGTTGAAGAATAAAAAATTCGTAGTGTGCGCGTTAACTAAAAGCCGGATTCTCCTGTCTCTCATTCCCAATTAGCAGCCATTGACATGGACGTTGAGCACTATCTGACAAGAAAGGGTTGCTACGTTAAATTCGCTGGGCGTAACCTCCTTCGTTTTAGAAAGGTTTAGCGAGCGCTGGGCCGCAGTGCCATGAATACAGTGAACTAGTATATACCATGAAGTCGAGGTAGTTAAAGGTGGGAAGTAGAGCCGAAGCGCAGGCTGTACGAAAGTGTGCGTGTGCCACCTCTCGTTTAGTTCTTGGAAAGTACGCTGTATTGCGGTGCTTCTATATCGGGAATATATGATGAAATATGCGATGATGGTGGGTACTTGGAGTGTTGAATAGAAGGACGAACCGACACACAGAGAGATGCATGGACGGAGTCACGGATGGCTGCACCGACGGATGGACGCAGGGACGGACGCAGGGGCGGATGCATGGACGAGCGCAGGGACGGACGCACAGGTGGACGCGTGGACGCACGAACAGACGCACGCACAGACGGCCGAGTGGACGTACGGACGGTCACACAGACGGACGCATGGACAGACGGAAGCAAGAACGAATGGACGGACGGATGCTTCGCCTAAAGCTCCATCATTCACTCCGTAGATATGGTGCCATTTTTTAAAACTTCGACCTCCCTCCTCCCACTCACTTTGACCTCTTCAATGTCCCGGGCCTTGGGAGACTAAATTGGTAAAGCGTCGTGCTCGCTGAGCTGAGTTGGAGTGAGAACCCTGCAGTAAAGGA